>JAFFST010051722.1:12716-22891 GCA_022414735.1 Noturus placidus | reverse complement strand
GAGAGAGAGACAGAGAGAGATAGAAAGAAAGAGAGAGAGACAAAGAGAGAGAGATAGAAAGAGAGAGAGACAAAGAGAGAGAGAGAGACAGAGAGAGAGAGACAGAGAGACAGAGAGATAGATAGAAAGAAAGAGAGAGAGAGAGACAGAGAGAGAGAGAGAAGAGAGAGACAGAGAGAGAGAGGAGAGAGAGAGGAGTGGAGATCCAAGTTAAGTGGAAATCTATTTTTGATAATAATAATAATAATAATAATAATAATAATAATAATAATAATAATAGAATAGAATGCACAAGGATAAAATAAAAAGTTTAAGAAAATAAGAAGGAAAAAAATCAGCGTATGTGTAAATGAGTCTAATATTTAATTATAACATTCACATTCTTTTATAAAATATTGTTCAAGCCTTTCATTACTATTTCATTATTTGTGTGTGTATAAAGAGCAGCTGCCCAGTTACCTAACCCTAACTCTCATTAAAATCAGAGACCTGCAGGTAACACCCCAGGACAGGTAGCTTTCAATTCTACACCGAAAATAATGACAAACAAACAAACAAAAACACTCACGGAACTTTCGAAGCGGAACACGTCTCCGATATGAAATCCAGAGATGGTAAACAGCGCTCAAACTTCTCAGGAATCGCGAATAACCATCCACTAACTGCTCTCAAGTTTATCCAGCGTTATTTCCTCCGCACCCGTATTCCGGACACAAACACGCCCCTGCGCCAGAATTGGTCGCTGATTGGACGCTTAATGTTGCCGACTCCTTTACGCGGATATAAATATAAACTCAGACACTCCCGGGTTTATTTGAAAATAGATCTATATAACTTTTTATTGATTATTTTAAACAACATATTTGTCTTCATTAATAACTAATTAGAGGACTGCTTCCGCGTCTGAATGTACCAGTCAATCAAAGTGCAGGAAGGCGGGGTTTACGGAAAACGGGTACTTTAAGAACACAAGCAGTTTATTCATTCGCGCTTCCGGCATTTCTTGGTGACGTGGGAGAGCTGTGATGCAACTCTGACATCGCCGCACATCCGGGTTAGTGCTGCACCTAGATTTTAAAATAAACGTATTATTATTATTATTATTATTATTAATAATAATAATAATAATAATAATGCTTGGTTATATTTCATGACATGATTGGTACACTGGAAATAAAAATACAACTACTAAACAAAACATGGTCATCAATGCATAAATATTTAATCTATTTAAGATAATATATATATATATATATACGAGAGATAGATATGAGGAAAAATTGACCTGCTCAATAAAAGAAACAGTACAAATACATCTACACAAGCAATCAAGCTATGCATATTTTAATAAACTCACTCAAAAGAGTATGAAATACATATGAAATGTCTAGGTTACATATATAAAGAATTATTTTTTATAATAATTTACTGAAATAGGAATTCAGCCTAGTTGATATAGACTGACGAGGGCTTTTATTATGAAGTACAAATCATACAGCTAGGTAAAAAGAAACGAGACCAGCACGAGCTTCTTTTCCATGTGATCAGTCATGTGCTGTATAAACCCGAAAGTATCACATGAACGAACACTGCAGGGACAAAACCTTGCTTTTTTTGAGAATACTTACCCATGTTGACTTTCTACTCTTGAGTAAATGTTCTAATTCGACTCTCCGTAGTAATCTATTTTCGTGTCGTTTGTACAAACAGCTTTCTTCAAATATAAGTCATAAGAAGTTCGTCTCTTTTCAGTGAGTCATATCATTTGACTCGGCTCACCACTGAGAATAGAATCGACTCTTCTGGCTCCCGAATCCCAACCTTTGATTTTTCTTCTTGTGGCCGAAAGATTTCATTTTATATAATCTTACTCTATCTATTTTTTTTTTTATTTTTTTTTAGGTTTTAACGAAATCAGACATGCAGACTGATCCTCCTTGTCCTGCCTCATTCACAAAACTAAAGAGTCAAAACACTCGACTCATGAATCACATTAACGAACAGCGGAGATGTTGAGGGTTTCATGGACACATTTTGATTCAGTTACACTGCAAGATTAACGGCATTGCTTACATGTACAAATATATAAAGTAATAAATAAAATACATTCAAGAAAAAACAACCCCGGCCAACACGTATATGCGAGTCGGTTCAAGAGAGTCCTCAAGAGACATGATAATGAAAATATTTCTTTATTAATAAATGTTATTGACTTTGGCACAAGACTGAAGTTTTATTATATACATCACATGAGAGATACTTTAACAGTCACTTTAGGGAATTTGTTAATACACAAGTGTTGGAGTTCAGCACACTGTCAGTAATGCTGCTGATTTTATTTGTGTGTGTGTGTGTGTGTGTGTGTGTGTGTGTGTGTGTTGAGTGAGTGTGAAGCTCACAAAAGACAGAAATGCCATTATTCTGAAGTCAACGTTTCTTAGGAACTCTTCTTAGGAAATCAGATGTTTCCACACATTGGATGCTACGAAAGCCATACGTGAACAAATGTTTGGAGATCCTTAAAACTACAACCCCCCCCCAAATAATATTGTGGTCATTGAGAGCTGTTTCAGGGAAACCAGTCCAAAAGTGGCACTCTTAGAGAAGAAGAGTGCGTTAACAACACACAGTCCTGACTAAAATCCTTGACTTGTCGGTACTCGAAGACGCTTATCGGTGCTCGTATCTCTGAAAACACACCTGAGAGTGACTCAGTAACCTCACTATGTCCAAATGCAAACTTTTACACAGAGTCCAAGCCAGAAATGACTGATTTTTCCAAATAACAAGTGCCTCTGAGTCAGCAAGGGTGGGGTTTAAAGTTACACTTGAGTAGCTAAATAGATGCTGATGGTGTTAATGATCAGATAGCACGGTATCTAAATGCAGGACTGCGCTAACGTTTATAAACACATGCTAAATATTTAACCTAGCTAATGTTTGTAGTGCTATTGTCTATTTCAGTTTTCTTCTTCCATCCTGGCTTCTTGAGTACAGGTTCATTGTCGGAAATACACTTCGAAAAGAAATCCTACCAAATTCCTGCCCGTATCTTGATATATGGTTTTCGCCTATAGTAAGATCTCATTCTCAAGGGCTTGGACGGCGGACTCGCCACTTAAACGGATCGAAAAGTGTGCCGTCGTTAGTAGAGATTTCCGCAAGGAGATTTATAAGGTACATTTGATATTGACGGACGGGGTCTCCAGGGTCGGGGCAGTCGTGAGGGACTGTAAAAGAGGATGAAAAAACCAAGAGGCTGGTGAAGAAACAACTGTCTGTAGCTGCTATAACATAAGTGATGACAGGAACGAACTTGCTTCCTGGACGATCCACGATATTAAACACTGGTATTTGGTGGCGCACAGTGGCTTAGTGGTCAGCACTTTCGCCTCACACCTCCAGGGTCCGGGGCTCGAGTCCCGCTGTGACCCTGTGTGGGCAGAGTTTGCATGTTCTCCCCGTGCGTCGGGGGTTTCCTCCGGGTACTCCGGTTTCCTCCCCCAGTCCAAAAACATGCATGGTAGGCTGATTGATGTGTCTAAAGTGTCTGTAGTGTATGAATGTGTGTGAGTGTGTGTGTGATTGTGCCCTGTGATGGACTGGCACTCTGTCCAGGGTGTACCCCACCTTGTGCCCGATGCTCCCTGGGATAGACTCCAGGTTCCCCGTGACCCTGATAAAGGAGTAAGTGGTAGAGGATGGATGGATGGATGGATGGCTGGTATTTAGTGGAAAAATGCTCAGGATTAAGAGAAATAAAACACTTTGGGGCTTGCTATTACAGGAAAAGAATCTACTTTGGTGTGATGACATTAATTCGGCTTCATCACGCCTATCCGTTGCTGATTATTTTCCTATAACAGCATGCTCCCAAGTGCAACACTAGCACAATTCCTTCATTATATGCTCAAGTTAAATGTTCCTCTTTTTAAATCAATGTATATAAAGTGTAAAAACATTTCCCATTACCAATTTGCATCACAATATTATTGGCCTTTTTTGGGGGATACACTGGTAGTCATGACTGATCTCCATTTCTGTTTTTTTTCTCACCATCCGATCATTTCTCCACACGGAGGAGCTCAAACGCGAAGCCAGCTCGTTGAACTGATCTCGCTGATGTCAGAGAAGAAGTTTGGAACGCTTTTCAAATGACTCCAGAGCTCCAGAAAAACCGGGAGGAGAATTCTAAAACGTTCCCGAAGAGGTCACATCTCAAAATGGCGGTACATGCTCTCCACGTATCCCAGAACCCTTTGCCAGTCGGGGCCTTCGGACTTCATCATCTCGTCTGCGGTCTTAAAGGAACACAGGTTGAAGAATAAGCCTTGTTACGAGCTCGGCATTCATCGTGTACATTGAATCGTTGCAAAAAAATGAGCTTGTAGGGTTAGAGCACAGTGTTGAAGCACTGCCATCATGGGAACACGGAACATTAGTATTATCAGTATTCTCCACGGACATGGAAAGATAATCAAGGAATTTATCACTGCACGTGGAGCTTTATGACGGACTATTACGGTTAAGAAAAAAAATAAATAAAAGTAGGTTGAAGTTCTCAGGCGTCAGAGAAACCAGTGCAGGGATCTGAGGAGCTTTTTATAAGGAGTATGATGACTCACCAATGATGTGGCGATTCCCAAACTCTCTCCTGTCTGAAATGCCAGCAAGAGGTTTTCTTTCTGAGGACAGAACCACCACCATCATCATCATCATCATTTATTGCTCTCTCTCTCTTATAGTTAATAAGAAACAGCAACGTGTAAACCCTTGTCAGAAAAACCTAAAGTTACAGCATTACCTCTAATACTGGAGACTCCTTCCGTAAATGTCCAATAAACATCTCCTTACAGACAACTTCTATCACCATATCAACAATTACACTTGTTTTTAAATGCTCTGTTACTACAGAAATAAGTGCATTAATATAAACCTGCGATCTGCAGCTGCGCTACTGTCAGACCTGCTGGTAGAGAAAATTAATCTACATGTTCCATTGTCCAATCAGAATCCAGTGATGACTCGTACAGTTAAGTAAATGTCACAATCCTTTACGTTGGTATGAGGTCGTTGTGTACGTGGTGATAGTTAGTGTTCTACACGGTGGAGAGTATATGAGCGTGTGTTACCTTGTTCTCTGGCCTGAGCGTGTTGTAGTGAATGTGTGATGGGAGGTAGCTATGGTACACGGCACAGAAAGCCAAGCCGTCCATCCAGCTACTGCTGAAGTTCGTGATCTCGATGTTCTGGGAAATGGAGACATTTATTTATTTATTTGTTTATTTATTTGTAGATCCAGTTTATTTCAGTTATTTTGCCGTCTTTACAATGACACAGGACTGTCTTCATCTCACGGTCGGAGATTAGATTGTTCCCAAATCAACAGCAGCACAGGTTCTTTGTTTCGGTTTGATTCCCTGTGACTCCGCCCTTGCCTAATCGTTGCTTATTTTAAATCGCGTCTAATCTAACGATGAAACCGTCAGCAAGTTACAATGTGCAGGGAAGAGTCTTCAGGACCGAGTCGTTTAAACGTTGCTGTTTATTGCTAACATGACAAGCTGCTATACTGTAAACGGTAACAGGGAATTGTATTACGGACGTTCTATGTTAAATGTAACTATAAACGGATAAAAAGTATGACGTGTCATTCAATAATTCATTAAAAGGCCATTATAGGAAAATAATGAATATTACTCCATTACGTAGAACTTTTGATTCGATTCACATTACCCAAGCTCATGGTTTAGCCCTAGTTCTACACGTACCTTGTATCCTTTGGTTCGGTTCTGACTCCAGCGCAGAAGCGAGTTGCGTTTGGATCCGCCGTGAAGCCTGAGCAGCTTACTGAAGTCCTCCTGAGGCCTGGAGAAAGACGAAACATCCTTTGCTTTGACTGTAACGGTAACTCGCACGCTCTGACGGAGTGTTGCTTTATTTATATGATGTGTTTTCACCAAGTAAAGAGCTTTCACCCAGGGACCAGAAACATGTATCGAGATCTTCATAGAAGTTCAGAACTAAACGCGAAGTTCTAGCAGGCGTAAGTGTTTTAAACATCCTCCCTACTGACCCCGAGTTCATCCCGAGACGTTCTGTCAAGACGTACGGACTTTAAAATGGAACCGACTGCTAAAATGGAGTCGTGAGAAAATTCCAGAATGTATGGAGATGGAGGTTCAGGTCGTGGTGGTTTTGCGAGTAAAGCATGAGAAGGATGTAGTAGGAGATGAGAAGCGAGACAGGAAGAAAAAAACAAAAGGAGGGTCACACTCACTTTATCTTGCTCGTTTTGTTTGGAGAGAGGTCTATAACAGGAGATGGGTGTAAAGATGGATTGTCCCCCTTTTTATCTATTACACACACACACACACACACACACACACACACAGAGTGAACTTTTACATGTTTTGAAATTCAGAAAATTAGCAGTATTGTGTGTCAGGTATTTACCTTTGTATAAATTAATCAGGTTATCATGCAGGTCCATATTCCTCTCTCTGGCTGGATTGGTCTGAAATAAGCACAGGATATTTTAGCAGACGCACGGTCCACATGGTGAATATTATATAATAATAACAACACATTCTGTTACATAAATGATTAAAAACACGGATCTGTTCTTACTTTCTTCACAGGGTTTGGGATGAGTGCTAAAGACGTCTGGGATGTACCATTAACTAGGCTGGCGGGGGACGCTGACTGCTTTCTGCAAAACAATGGTGTGTACCTTAAACATAGTGTGGCATTGTTTGGACAAGAACCAGTTCATTCAGTGTTCAGGACCTTGAGATAAAAACAGTGAAGCATTTATTTAGAACTAAGAGAAATTCACTCTGCTCTAGGAGGTTTTATTTATTTGAACGGAATTGTCCTCAGGGCCCTATATTCCCATGGTTCCATGTTCTATGTGCCATATATTCTCATGGTTCCATATTTTAACTGCCCCATAATCTCATGGTTCCATGTTCTAGGTGCCCCATATTCTCATGGTTCCATGTGCCCTATAGTGTCATGGTTCTATGTTCTAAGTTCCCAATATTCCCATGGTTCCATGTTCTAGGTGCCCCATATTCTCATGTTCCATGTTCTAGGTGCCCCATATTCCCATGGTTCCATGTTCTAGGTGCCTCATATTCCCATGTTCCATGTTCTAGGTGCCCCATATTCTCATGGTCCCATGTTCTAGGTGCCCCATATTCTCATGGTTCCACGTTCTAAGTGCCCCATATTCTCATGGTTCCATGTTCTATGTGCCATATATTCACATGGTTCCATATTTTAACTTCCCTATATTCTCATGGTTCCATGTGCCCTATATTGTCATGGTTCTATGCTCCAACTTCCCAATATTCTTATGGTTCCATGTTCTGGGTGCCTCATATTCCCATGATTCCATGTTCTAGGTGCCTCATATTCTCATGGTTCCATGTTCTAGGTGCCTCATATTCCCATTGTTCCATATTCTAAGTGCCCCATATTCTCATGGTTCCATGTTCTACTTGCCCAAGATTCCCAGTGCCCTATATTCCCAAGGCTCCATGTTCCCCTGGCCACTGTTCCCAAAACCGTATATTCCCCAATAATCAAAAAACCATACATTTCCACGGCCTAGTGTTGACAAAACCTATATTTCCAAGCCTCTACTTTCCCCAAACCCTATATTACCAGGGCTCTATATTCTCATGCTCAAGTATTCCATCCATCCATCCATCTTCAGCCGCTTACTCCTTTTCAGGGTCACGGGGAACCTGGAGCCTATCCCAGGGAGCATCGGGCACAAGGCGGGGTACACCCTGGACAGGGCCCAATGTTCCCCAAAACCCTATATTCTTATAGCTCAATGTTCAGAAGCCCCTATGTTTCTAAAGCTTTATAAACAAATGGCCTAATGTTCCCAAAGTCAGTGTTCCAAGGACTCCATATTCCAAGGGCCCTGCAATACCAGAGCCATATAGTTCTAGAAATCTACGCTATGTGGATGCTATATTCCAGTATTACCAGTATACCCTTATGATGCGACAGGGATTTCCCTGAGGGGGATTGTTGAACAGACGTCATTAAGAGTGTGTTAAATGCAGTAAAAACTCCATTATGGGTCTCCTTATACTCACTTTAGTTTTTCTGTAGTTCCTGTGTCTTTCTCTTTTCTATTTTCCTCTCCTGTCCCTTGCTCATCCCCCCATCTCTCCACTATGTTCCTTATACACCCTTCTGTCGCCCCCTGCTGGCTTGGAGTCTCTGTCCTTTGGCTGTGTCTTTGTTTGCTTTGCATGAGCTCTGCTTTTAGGCGCTCCACTTGACCTTCGACCTCTCGCTGGCCCTTCTGGGAGTCGGTCAGCTGCCTCTCCCAGTCCTCCCGTACCTCTCGGAGAGCGCTCAGTTCTTCTTCGGCTTCGGCTCTCAGCCGGTCGGCCACCACCAGCGCCACCTGCAGGTCAGACTGGAACTGCAGCCACTCACTACGCTCTGTCTGGACACACACAGAACATATAAACACACCCACACAGGAAGTGTTTTTCTTTAGTGTGTTAGAAAATACACCACATTCAGCTTCATCAAGAACTCTCAGACTGACAGGTGGATCAATCAGTATCAGAGACACAGACTAATAGACAGACAGATCTATAGGCAGACAGTGTTTTTCCATTGCTGCTCTCTCTTTGGAATGATTTCTTGCATTTTATGGATTCTGGACTTTCCTTTGTGTGTTTTTGATCACTGTGGACTGATTTCCTGATTTCTCTGTGCAGTTGAAAATCTCACTGGCCTAACCGCAAGCCCATGCTATCTATCCTGAATGGTACAATAGCCGGCATTCTCGTGTTCAATTCCAGGCAAAAAAAGAGGAATTTTTACGCCGTCCACGGTCTGTTCATCGAGGATCTCGTTGTAATCATCTCAAATCGACATCCGGCAGTCTGCTCCTCATTTCAGCCAGTCTCCTCAGCCCAGCTTTCTGATTTAATCTGACGGATGAAGTGTTTAAGCTGTATGATGGATGTTCTTCCTGCACGTCTTTTGAAAGAGGTTTTTGAAACCGTCAGTCCAGTTGTGACGACCATTTATTAATGGCTCTTTAGCTCCCAGAGTTGTACCAGCCAACCTCAAACATACAATTGTGCAGCTTTTGCTTAAAAAACCTTATCTTCCTCCAAAGTTACACAACAACTCTAGTCCTATCTCCAAGTAGCCTGTTATCTCAAAGATACAGGGAAAAGTTATTTATGCACACTTATATTCTCATTTGAATTTTTAAAACTTTTTTAGACGAGTTCCAGTGCATATCCCAGCGCAGGGTCAGCCATGATACAGCGCCCCCTGGAGCAGAGAGGGTTAAGGGTCTTGCTCAAGGCCCCAACAATGCTGGGGCTTGAACCCCCGACTTTCCGATCAGTAACTCAGAGCCTTAACCCCAAGCCACCATTATCCCCAACGTCCTTTATCTGTCCCCCATTGTCGTACTAAGACAAAGGGCGATCGAGCCTTTTCTGCGCTTAAAAACTTATATTTATTCTTTGGGTTATAACATTATTTAACATGATGAATTTGAATGTTTTGTATCCGTTTCTGTTGTCCACTGTTAAATGTGCTTATTAAAAAATTTTTACTTTAACAGCTTCAGGACTTTTATATGAATAAATAAAATGTATACATTTGATTGAGTTCATCGTAATAAGAAGCATCGCTGTTTTCATTAATCATGGATCATGAATCACGGAGAATAAAGGTGCTGCTCTACAGATATTTCCCTATTGGCCATGTAACATGACATTCCACTGAATATCCCACGAACAGAAACTGACCTGAGATCTGCTGTTCTTTACTGAGACCATCTGAATCTAGTTATGACTTTCTCCATTGTAATGCATGTCCACGTTACACACAGCCACGGCACTGCACGTGCTCAATCTGGTGTGCCAGAGAGTGGGAAAAACTAAGGACGGGAGTCCACACTGGTGTCTAATTACTGACATGACCAATAACCAGTGAAAAGTACAGAAGATGTGATACTACTTAGCGTTTATTATTCTTTGCGGTGTTTATATGTTGTAACCATACCCCAACCAGCTCTGCAGAGGGTTTTGATGGTTTCACAGATATGCTTGAGTTTCAACATCACCTGTATATTGACTCTACATGAGCTTCCTAGGAAGCCACATGTACACACA
>JAFFST010051721.1:48013-60309 GCA_022414735.1 Noturus placidus | reverse complement strand
AGAGAGAGAGATGCATGTGGATTTGTACCATAGTCTATTCTAGTTGTCTGGGTGCTTTAATTGAGAACCGACGCTGCCTGTGTGATTGAAAACCTATTTAGAGAAAAGTCACGCAGAGAGTGATTCAAGTCTATGAATATCTCCAGCATGACAAATGTGACAGGCGATGTGTAAATGTTTAAATGCCGATAAAGATCTGCTGACTGAAGGCATTTGGGATTTGGGGGTAAAAGTGCAACAATAAACCCATCAGGCTGGTAGAATGGCTGATGAAGTGCACTCTTTGGCTGGTGTGTTGCTCATAATTAGAGATGCATTGAGTATTTTGATGATTAATGTGAGCAGTGATGAGGTGAATATCTGGCCGGTGCCTGTAGGAATCCTGCACTGACTCTACTGGTTTATTAAAATAAAACTTTACTGGTTTATAAAATAATAATAACAAATAAATAAATAAATAGATAAAACAATTCTTTATTTTACCTTACGAGAGCCGAGGACATAAAAAGGCCAGGAAAGGCAAACGCCGAAGTCGTGGAGATTTAGAAGGCTCCCAGGCCCATGAAAACTTTGGTTATGATGAATGTCAGGGCTGAAAGAGCGTGAGCACCATATTTGGAGATGGACAGATAAAACGTTAACCTTGCTCCCTCTCAGAATGAACATTCCCAAGCTGTAATAAAATGTGTGGATGATAGTCACTGGACTGCTCGTCATATACAAAATAAATCACCAGCCAGGTATGTAAACAGAGCGGGTGTGATTTTCCACATGGCACGCTGCCGATAGCACAGTGACTTCCCTTTGCAGCGATCCGCTTCCTCTCGGGACCCAAAATTAGGTTCCGGTACCTGCTGGATTGAGTTAAGTTACTGTATTTACACCCTGTTGTGCCACATTGTGGCTGTGCTGGACTGATTTATGGCTCGCGCACACACTCGGACACTTGCGAAATCCAACGGCTCAAGTCGCTCCTGTGAAGAACCGACGCTACAAATAGAGCAGCAATTTTGCACGGATTATCGTGATATTCAGCTCGCCGTGTATGACCTGTATGAAAGTCGCCAGCAAGCGAAAGCACTTTAAATCACTGCCTGCTCCTTGTTCTCGCTCTCGTGTGGGAGAAAGCCCAGCACAAAGCTGACAAATCCTCCTTACAGCCTTTCAGCCTCCATAAGGACCGTGTAAGGCAGAATGGCCTCATCTCGGTGCTTAAAAGCACACCTTGCCTCGGCAAGGACACATTAGTGGAATACTCTTCAGCGCGGTCTAGGATTCAGAGTGGAGTCATGTTGCTTAGACAGTCACTGACTGGTACCATGCAAGTAGTCCGCCATGGGGGAGAGGGTGGGGTGACAGAGAAAGAGAAAGTTAGAAAGAGAGAGAGTAAACACAGAGAGAGAGAGAGAGAGAGAGAGAGAGAGAAAGGGATGGAAACAAAATGCAACAGTGCAGCAGAAAGAGAGAGAAAGAGACTGAGTGGCATAGATCAGGACTTGATCAAGGCAAACAGGGACAGAGATCATTGAAAAAATGAAACAGTGGAGGAGATACTGCAAGTGCACAGATGGGAAAGGGCAAGATAAAGAAAAGAGAGAGAGAGAGCGAGAGAGAGAGAGAGAGAGAGAGAGAAAGAGAGAGATTTTCGTTTACATATGAGTCCCGTCTGTAATTTCCCAGGAATTGCACTAGGTCTTGTTCTGATAGATTGTCACGTCAATCTTTCTGGGATTTCAGCTCTGTCTTGCAGTCACACTAAACCCCTTCTCATTTAATCTCTGCTCGATTTCAGTGCAAAAGTGCAGAGAGATAGGGAGAGAGAGAGGGGGGGGGAGAGAGAGGGGGAGAGAGAGAGAGAGAGAGAGAGAGAGATAGAGAGAGAGAGCGAAAGAGAAAGAGAGAGAGAGAGAGAGAGAGAGAGAGAGAAATAAAGGGAGAATGATAGAGAGACTGGCAGCCTTTGCATTTTTTCCCTGAAACATTGCTCCTATAGTGTGTCTATCTATGGTATGCCATCCCACTCATAAACACAACGGAATCTGACTGCACATTAAAGGAATTGCAGAAATGCTTCTGAAGGGAAATATTTATGGAATGATGTAAGAATTATCTGATGTATGACTGCTAAATGAACTTTAGTAATTGAACTTTGGTGCTGGAACTAAGTAATGTCACAGAGCTTCTGAAAGAGCCATGGCTACACAGAAGGAATAACACACTCAGCATGCCTCTATCATTGCTCTTCCACATAAAATATCAGCCCTGTCATTTAAAACCTCTTCTAGTGTCTGAAGAGCAACATAACAACTAGCATAAACTTGGTTACTACAAAATACCACTGGAACACCAAGTATATTCATCTACACGCATCTAAACGCTTTATTCTGGTCATGGTGGTGAATCCGGAGCCTGTCCTGGGAATACTCGGTGTGAGGTGAGAAACTGGAGGAAACCTGAGAACATGGGACACAGGGAGAACACGTAAAACTGGAGGAAACCTGAGAACATGGGACACAGGGAGAAGACGTGAAACTGGAGGAAACCTGAGAACATGGGACACAGGGAGAACATGTAAACCATGAAGCATCATCTTACCATCGTAATGACTACGGTCAAATCTACCAGGACGGTTAATAATTTACCTTCAGCGTTAAACCTCAGTGCATCAGTGAAACCACAGCTGTGTTGGCTTTAATACTCTAACATTCATGATCCACTTCAGATGCTTTTTTCCTCTTCATGTATGAGAAAACGGAGATCGAGATGAAGAGGCAGGAGCAAGCGGGGGGGGGGGACCATCTGAAGTGGATTTTCCGTTTCTAGTGGCTCTTTGCTAAAAATGAAAGTGACAAACGGATGCTCGTGCTCTGGCAGCTGACTCTGCTCTTCACAGCTGTTTCAAAATAAACAGAGACGCCAACCCTCGTGAAGTTTACATTCCACCCCGAACTCTCCCTTTAATTATTTTGCAATCTGTCCACTGAGCACTTTTTATCAATGGGATGTTTACGGGCCCGACAGATTAAACCCAACGCATGTTAAACATGGATAAGTACTGCTCCTTCCTGCACTGGCCTTTAGAGCTCATTTAGGTTTGGGAAGCAATCAGCGACTTTTGTACTGTCAAGAAAGTAAAGAAGAAAAATCAAAGGATCAAAGTGATGCTAATGGTCAGGAAATCGTAGCTAATATAAACACGCAGATTCAGTTTTATTTGGATTTTTTATGGCTTGATTAGACTGTAATAGAGAGATGAACAGACATACATACATTACATTAATCAGACGCTTTTATCCAAAGCGACTTACAAATGAGACACACTCACACACCAATGGTAGCAGAGCTGCATGCAAGGTGCTAGCTTGCCATCGGGGGCAACTTAGGGTTCAGTGTCTTGCCCAAGGACACTTCGGCATGGGATCACCCGGGCCGGGATTCGAACCGCCAACCCTACGATTAGTGGATTAGTGGACAACCCGCTCTACCGACTGAGCCACAGCCGCCCCGGCTGAAAATACCTGAATACATGAAATACATGAAAATACCTTGAAACGTTTTGACTTCTACACCTCGGAGAAATAGTTTTTAGACAACATTTAGGACTGAGAACTAGGTGAGGATCTTTGTAGCACACCATGTTATAGTCTTAATGTATGGAATTCGATTCTGTACCAAAAGTATTGAGCGTAACTCCGTGACGTTTACACTTTACCAGTTGATGTTCGCCATTCTGACAGAAACCTTACGTGTGGGAGGGGCTTAACTTACTCTCATTGGCTAGTGAGAATCGGATTGACAGCTCGAGTGTCCATCTGACGAGGAGGAGCTGGATGATGATGACGATGACGATGCTCCGTGTCGCTCCTGAGATCTCATCTCGACAAAAGAGTGGTATGATGCGACCCAACCCTCCAATATTTAAATTACGAACTAATATACTGAGTCAGTAAGGAAGTCGTTTAAACGTCAACTATACAGAGAAATGCATCCGGAACATTCTTCAGAATTCACACCACTCTAATCTCTACTTCCTGGTCCAGGAGCTGTCGATCCAAATCACATTAGCAAGTCAGAAAATCGCTGTTAAGCCCCGCCCACACGAGTCATTTTTAAGTGACATTGAAAATACCTATAATATTCACTTGGTTGAACTTGACTTTTTTTTAAGGTCGAAGATAATAATGTTGCAGTGACATAATCTAGTGTGATTGTCGGAAGATAGCACAGTTCGTTGGGAATGCTTAGAAAGTCCAAGGAATTATTCCAGTGGTGTGATTGAGAGGATAGCTTCATCTCACGGCAAAAGTCAAAGTCAAAGGTGGGGAGGAGTGGAGAGGAAAACCTGAATGAACTCATAAATATCAGGTGACAAATTATAAATGAATATGCTAGGGTCTCTGCCTCGTCCTGTGTGTTTATTAAGAAGCAAATGTTTGAATAGATGTAAGAATTGTGTAATATAAACAGTGGAACAGCCGCAGGAAAAATGATGGGTTCACATGACAGGTATTGGTGTAGTGTTTATGCGAGGCCACAGACGAGAGTGGGCCTAAACTATTCACCGAGCGAACCACCACTTTACCCTCTCAGGGGCCCTCGGTGGAAGAGGAGACAAGCAGAAAGAGAGAGAGAGAGAGAGAGAAGGAGAGAGGGAGAGAGAGAGAGAGGGAGGGAGAGAGAGAAAGAAAGAGAGACAGAGAGAGAGAGAGAGTGAGAGAAAGAGAGACAGAGAGAGAGAGAGAGAGAGACAGAGAAAGAGATATATATATAGAGAGAGAGAAATAGAAAGAGAGAGAGAGAAAGAGAGAGAGAGAGATAGAGAGAGGGAGAGAGAGAGAGAGAGAGAGAGAGATAAACAAATCAACAATTAAATGAAAAATGATGTTTAATTGGAACTCCCATTAAATCATGATTTTGTGTGTACACAGGTAGCCGCTGCCAACTGGGGGGGGGGGGGGGGATAAAATAAAAGGAAGAGTTTGGATAATTTCTACCGGACTTTCGCGTCGGTTTAACCTGAAGTGTCTTGAGTGTGATTTATGGTGCTGAAGAAGCAGTTTGGAGTGAACTGTCCTGTAGGAATGTTGGGGATGCTGCAACTCAATGAGGGATTTTCGCAGGTCTGTTTTGAGCAAAGAAGCATACATGGACGTGTACGAGCAGCATGGCATAAACACAGAGCATGCTGGGGATATGGGTATATAACCTGTGGAAAAAACTCAGCATGAGACAACACACAGCACAGGGATGTGATGAGACTGTATTGATCATCTATAGATATAGATGACAGATATATGGCCAGAAAAACAGTAACAAGGAAATGAAATGATGTTTGTTTTTACTTTCACATTCCCATTCATGAATGGAGGCCATGTTGTGGTGAAGAAGTTTGTGTACTTTAGTAACGCTGCTGTTGGCTAAGTCAAATTACGCTCCTATTAGAGCTCTTGGTGAACAGAATTGAAGGGAATAGGTTAGACAAAAAGTGATCAGAAAGATCAACAAGAAAGACTGCTGTAAGTGTACCCTGCCTGGGTTACAGTTATCCGTAAATAGGCGGCTGTGGCTCAGTCGGTAGAGTGGGTTGTCCACTAATCCACTAATCGTAGGGTTGGTGGTACGAATCCCGGCCCGGGTGATCCCATGCCGAAGTGTCCTTGGGCAAGACACTGAACACTAAGTTGCCCCCGATGGCAAGCTAGCACCTTGCATGGCAGCTCTGCTACCATTGGTGTGTGAATGTGCTCTCATTTGTAAGTCGTGAATAAATGTAAATGTAAATGTAATGTAAATCCCACCACTGGGGAGCTCCTCGCGCTCAAGATGAGCTCCGAAATTGGCGACGTGAAGCCATTGTGAAGTCTCATCACCCTGCAGGTGATGCAATGTCAGTTAGTAGGCACATGATGGACAGTCTTATAAGAAGGAATAAATGGAAAGGAATAAAAGGAAAAGGTATGAGCTCTGGAAGCAAACTTCTAGATTGGGGTTTTCAAAGGCAAGAGCCTTGTGACTGTAGTCCTACTCCAAAGTTCTCACAGCAGATAAGCCTGAGGGTTTGCGCATACTCTCCAAACTCAGAGGAGCCATTTGAAGTGGCTCAGGAATCTTAAAAAGATGCCTCCTGGCATGTCAAACTGGATGGAGTCCACGGGGTAGATCCAGAGGAACCTGTTGCCACAACAATTCTATGAGCAGTGGAAGGAAAATGAATGTATGATTTTTGATATTTATGTACAGTCAGGTCCATAAGAATTTCGACCGTGGCACAATTTTTGTAAAACATGGATGCAAATCCTTTGCAGTCTATGACTGGCTGAAATCTAGAACCTATGGACATCAACAAATGCAGAGTTTTCTCTCTTGAGATGCTTGGCCAGGCCTTTACTGCATCCGGCTTCAGGAGCTGCATGCCTGTGGGTCCACAACGTGTAAAAAAAAACAAAGAAAGACACACAGACACCTCCATGTTCGTCTTTAGTTAGCAACAAGCTATTTGAGTTATGCCTGTATGTTGAATGATCTAAAACAAATACTTGTATTTAACCATTTTCTATCCTGCTTATCCTACAGAGTCATGGAGAACCTTGAGCCTATTCCAGTGAGCATGGGGCACAAGCTGGGGTACACCCTGGACAGGGTGCCAATCCATCACTGGGCACAATCACACACACATTCATACAGCCATTCATTCACCACGGACACTTTGGACTACCGGGAGGGTCTTTGGACTGGGGGCGGAAACCGGACTACCCGGAGTAAACCCCTGCAGTAGTGGAGAACATACAAACTCCGCACACACAGGGCTGTGGACATGCTAACTAGTAAGCCACCGTGCACCCTGTGAGCAGCCATGTTGATTTGATGTCACCTGCTGATCTCGGGGTTGACGAGACCCTTTTTAGTTTACGAGTAAGCATTCCGAGTTGTTTTTCCTAGATGGAGGTTGGAAATTCCCAGGTACAAGGCCAACAATGAAAGCAGCAACTCACGATACCTAATAATTCACACTAAAAACAATAATAGAATGGCATGTATAACTGTGCAGCACACTGAAATGCTCACACTTCCTGAGATAACACAAACTCGAGATGTCGAAAGAACATGTTTTCATTGAACCAGAGAGCCGACACGAAATTTCTGGCCATTTCATCTTTAAACGACCGTCATGGCTACAATAATACAATGTGTCAGTATATGACCCTTCGAGTCTTGAGCCTATTGGTGGAGTTAAGCATCTGGAAACACTTCACACATCATAGGCGAGTCCGAGGTGAGAGCCAACACTGAAAGTGAACTCCAAACCGGAAAAAGGATGTGATTGGGCAAAGGTTCTGTCATTACCACATGATACTAATACTGAGCAATTACAGCTCTTCATTACATCGCCTCTGCTTTTAATTAAAACTGCTGCTTTGCCCTGAGAGACACTGTGCTGAAAAGCGATACTAAACCAGTAGAAGTGATCTCATTTCACTACAACCCTGCTAACGACTTCTACAATAGTGTTTTATCCGCTGGTTCACATCACTGGTTAATTACTAAACCTTAAAAGCATAAGATATAAATGGAATATGAAACGAAGGTTCAACTGTGTGGGTTTATACCATGTATATTAAATACACACAGTAGAAGGTTATCACGGATGATAAAAAGGGCGGCTGTGGCTCAGTCGGTAGAGCGGGTTGTCCACTAATCCACTAATCATAGGGTTGGTGGTTCGAATCCCGGCCCGGGTGATCCCATGCCGAAGTGTCCTTGGGCAAGACACTGAGCCCTAAATTGCCCCCAATGGCAAGCTAGCACCTTGCATGCAGCTCTGCTACCATTGGTGTGTGAGTGTGTCTCATTTGTAAGTTGCTTTGGATAAAAGTGTCTTGTAAATATTTATTAGCAGTCAATCTGTGAAATATACGAGCTCCATCTTTGGCTTGAGTCATCTTCGACGTCAAACGGTTGGATTTAGGAGTTTTACGGACCGGCCATAAGCCCACAGGATTTTATTTATTTATTTATTTATTTATTTATTTTGCCAAAATACCCCTTGACTTTGTGTAAATCAGGCCTTAAATTCACAAGGTCGCAATATAAGCAATAATAAATGACTCTACAGTACCAGTCGTTCTTTGGAAATATTAAGCATGCTCTGCTTCCTAATCTATCTATCACCGATTAGTCGAGACCGACCGCTGGTCACTTTATGGCCCACGTATGTCATCAACGCGAACCACAAAGCATGTCGGCAGAAGTAGTGGGGTAGTTTGCCATTGCTTTCCCCACCCCTCCCCATTTATCCGGGCTTGGGACCGGCGTGTAGCTGCTGCCAGTCACACGGCTGGGTACACACACTCACACACCCATTCACACACTACGGACACTTTAGACATGCCAATCAGCCTACCATGCATGTCTTTGGACTGGGGGAGGAAACCGGAGTACCCGGAGGAAACCCCCGACACACGGGGAGAACATGCAAACTCCGCACACACATGGCCCTGGCGGGACTCGAACCCCGGACCCCGGAGGTGTGAGGCGAACGTGCTAACCACTAAGCCACCGTGCGCCCATCTGGTTCCTAATAGGCTTAGCAAATAAGATTCAGTGCACTTCTGAAAGTTCCCTCAGAGGGATAAACAAAAGAATCCATAAGAGTTCACTCTTTTCGCAGTAAGAGTGCAGAAGGTCTTTCATGTGTCTATTTTTCTGGCAAACACTCACCGAGGCAGTCAAAGCAGCAGTTCTGCTCAAATCCCCAGTAAGTGCAATAAGATCTCCTTTACAGGCCCATGGAGTAGCAACACCTGGTTGGTCGGGTGGCTGAGAACTACATGGAGTACATGGAGAGTGTTCGCAGTATACAGAGCTGCACTAAATGGCAAGACTAAACACAAGAATGCAAACCTGGTTACAGTAAAAATTCAAACAGTCTAGTCATCTCGTTTGAAGATGAGTCAGTCAAGCCACAGATGGAACCCACATATTTTACAGATAGGCTGTTATCTTTTACTAATACATATGTATCATCGGTGATAACCTTCCAGCCATGAGAGTGACAGAAATTCCTGCTGATGTGATTTTGTGGTTAATTACAACACAGTGTGAGCGGCGTAGCGTGCTTCAGGTCTGAGCTATGAGGAGTCATTCTGAGGTCATTCAGTCTGCATCCTCACAGCCCTCAGAGACCATGTTCTGCTGTAATGTCTCGATACTGTAGCGTTGTCGCAGTTTAATTAACGCAGACAATATGGACGACGTGAATGGACCATAAATATCAGGTCAAGTTTTAATCACAGATCATCACACGCAGATACAAACCTACTGACCGTCTGCCAACGATCAATGAACAGTACTGCTGAAATTCCATATACTCATATTTCCCCCTTAACATTCCTTTAAAAACAAACAACAGTATAATTCTCACCATCTTTGCACATCCTCTACGCCAGCCTTGCCAATCCGAGGTGATAATGTAGACGAGGTGGCTAATTTGACAGCGTCAGTGTGAACAATTACACCTTGTGTTTGTGTAGTAGTTAGCGAGACCGGGCTGCCTGTTTAACTTGTCGTAATGTGTCAAAACAGATACCTCAGCCTCTCATACTACCCCACCTCCCCTCCCAATCTGCCCTGTCCCTGGTTCTTCTCTCTATCTTATCCTTATTATAAGGATGTGGCCGTGTGGTGGCACTAACGATGCCTTTGAAGGAGAATTTATGGCTTTATGAGTCAAGGCAGTCATGCGGTCGAGCAGCAGGGCATTGCTAACAGTCCCAGCAGGAGACTCAGAGCCCCCAGGATTCCCTGCTGATCCCTGCAGGGACCCAGTGATGCTACAATCAACCCCGCTGATTGCAGACTACAGTGCAACTGGACCTTCTACCACACCTTCTATGCGTCACCTGCTTTCCTGACTTCTGGACCTGGAGATATCCGATGAAGTTGTATAATATTGTGTTGGCGGTTTAATTTGGAAATGAGTGAACATAGGGAATGCAGGAATGAGTAACATCAGACGTGATCTGCCTTCGGCTAAGGAATTATGTCACATGGAAAGATCTACGCTTCGATCTGTGAGAACGCGGGAGATGAGGATGACTGAAGAGAACCGGAGTTATTAAGATAACTCTTCAGTCGTCCTGTCCTTTCAGATAACAAGGCAGAGACAACCATCCAGATCAAGGGACTTTATCAGCGAGTCTTGCTGGGCACCAGATCACGGAGGATCATTGAGACCCATCAGAGCTGATCAGAATTCTCTTTATCTACTGTAACAGAGTGTAGGTTAGTGTATTCACTGTGCTTTTTCTTATCGTCCTTCTAACAGCAGTTGCTTAGCTACAGAACGTAGGATCCAGGCCTGATGCTCTTTCCAAACAGCATGGGATATAAGAAATTGTTGAGAAACATAATGCTTATTCACAACACAAACAAAGGACTGGGAAAGGGAAAAAAAAGAGACATCATTAAAGCAAATACAAACCAGAAGCGTGTGAAACAGCGGCCAACATGCGCGGTTCGAGGCCAAAGCTCTCTCTGCATATTTGTCCTCCTCATCCTCACACAGGCAGCATGGCATCTCCAGCCAACGCTGTCCCTGATGCCCCTGCGGTCGCAGGCAACATGACGTGAGAGGGCTGTAAGTGAGCGTGCTTTACAATTAGCTTAAATCAAGCACAGGCCTTACGCTCATTCCAAGCAGCATGGGACGGGGGAAAGTGCTGAGGTTGCGTACAAACAATCCTATCCACCATTTCACCCAGCATGGGTCAAATGCAGACCAAGGATGGTTAGAAACAGTAAGAGAGAGAGAGAGAGAGATTAAAGAGAGAGATTAAAGATTAAAGTTCTCTTCTTTTACAATAAGTATTCATTATATCACTTAGTTGGGTACTTGAATGTCCTGGTGTGCTGCTTTTTCTTCTTCCGCCATTTTGTTATATTGTAGCCTGGGGCCTAGAGGGCACTGAACATTTGTCATGCCGTGTTTTACCCTTAAAAACCATCTGTGCAGGGGCTAATTCATTTCCTTCTCTCTGCAGCCACTGCTCAATAAAGGCCAAGCGAATAAGTCATAAGAAATAAAATCTTCATAAAAGAGTTTAACCACAGGCACCAGAGCAGCCCAGACTTTGGCGCGCACACAGTATTTCAACATCACGGGACAGCTGAACTGGTAGGAAGGAGAGCCACTACGGACACATAGAGAAAGATTGCGGAAGCACTGGTGAAGTCATGATGTTCTGTAAAACACTGCAGTCTCTTCCAGATCGTGGAAGAATATTCATCCAAGTACTGCATGTCATTAGTATGTAAATATTCACAACGCTGCAGATTACTGTGCGTCCATGATGTTCATCATGGACATCTTGCCTTGTTTCAGAATGAGCTGTGAGGACAACGAGTCAACTGAGGTCGTGGAAAGCCTTTGGCTCCATCGTAGCTGAGGTGGTAGTGCTGGTCGTCCATTACTTGGTTGGCGTTTCGATCCCTGGCCCACATGCCTCCATATATCTGGGCGGCTGTGGCTCAGTTGGTAGAGCGGGTTGTCCACTAATCCACTAACCGTGGGGTTGGCGGTTCGAATCCCGGCCCGGGTGACTCCACATGCCGAAGTGTCCTTGGGCAAGACACTGAACCCTAAGTTGCCCCCAATGGCAAGCTGGCAGCTCTGCTACCATTGGTGTGTGAATGTGATCTCATTAGTAAGTCGCTTGTAAATGTAAAAATGATATTTCTGTAAAAAAAGCTGCTTTGAGACAATGTACCATTGTAAAAAAGCGCTACACAAAATTGATAATTAAATTGATATCTCAAAGTGTCCTTGGGCAAGACACTGAACCCCAAGTTGCTCCTGATGGCAGGCTAACGCCTAGCACGTGTATGTGTGTGTGTGTGTGTGTGTGTGTGTGTGTGTAAAAAAATAATCAGTAATGAAGCAGAGTTACTGTTTCCACCCCGAAGATAAATATTTTCCTATAACAGCACTTCGCAGAAGTGTTGTATTCGTCTTATACCACAGCAACTGCCAAGATTACAGTGTTGTTGCTGCTGATTTTTCTTTTTACAATTTATAATTACATTTAATGTTGTGGAACGTTCTAGCAGCTATAACAGTCATAACCTGAACAGCCTTTCACTTATCCTTTTCTGAAGTTAAGTTAATCAGACGGAAAAAGAAAAGAAAAACGCAGCTTGTCATGTGACAGAGAAACCAGAAAGTGTTGACTCCTTCCATAAACATCTCCTTACAGAAAGTTCACCATATCGACCATTAAATAAATGTTGTTTTTTTTTTT
>JAFFST010051718.1:716-11223 GCA_022414735.1 Noturus placidus | reverse complement strand
TTGTGTATTTTTTGTCACACTTAAGTGTTTCGGAACATCAAACCAATTTAAACAATAGTCAAGGACAACACAAGTAAACACAAAATGCAATTTGTAAATGAAGGTGTTTATTATTAAAGGTGAAAAAAAATCCAAACCATCATGGCCCTGTGTGAAAAAGTGATTTACTACTCGCTCACATTTGAACCATGGCTAAGAAAGGCTTTACCCTTCCACTCACTCAGCCATTGTACCTGATTGTCCATATCTGTGTGTGTTTCCTGTAGAAAAACTACACTCGCGTTTTTCCAACTAAAACAATCGAACAGAGCAATACGCTTCTCAGCACCACGACAACCATTAACGTTCAAAAATCCAAAGTTTAAGGATGCCATGATGCTGACTATTGAATAAATGACAAATGACATCGCAACACAGGTTATTCACAGAGATTCTGTGTGTAACACAGGCTAACACAGGTTATTCTGTGTATCTCTCTCTCTCTCTGTGTATCTCTCTCTGTGTATCGCTCTCTCTCTCTCGCTCTCTCTCTGTGTGTATCTCTCCCTGTCTCTCTGTATCTCTCTCTGTGTATCTCTCTCTCTCTGTATATCTCTCTCTGTGTGTATCTCTCTCTCTGTGTATCTCTCTCGCTCTGTGTATCTCTATGTCTATCTGTGTATCTATCTCTCTGTGTGTATCTCTCTGGGTGTATCTCTCTGGGTGTATCTCTCTCTCTGTGTATCTCTCTGTGTGTATCTCTCTGTGTGTATCTCTCTGTCACTCTGTATCTCTCTGTGTATCTCTCTCTGTATCTCTCTCTCTCTCTCTGTATCTCTCTCTGAGTTTCTCTCTCTGTGTATCTCTCTCTGTGTACCTCTCTCTGTGTGTGTATCTCTCTCTCTCTGTCTCTCTCTCTGTCTCTCTCTCTCTGTGAATCTCACTGTCACTCTGTATCTCTATCTGTCTCTGTGTATCTCTCTCTGTGTGTATCTTTCTCTCTCTCTAGGTCTCTCTATCTGTCTCTCTCTCTCTCTCTCTGTATATCTATCTCTCTGTGTGTATCTCTATGTCTCTCTGTGTGTATATATCTCTCTGTGTATCTCTCTCTCTCTCTGTGTGTATCTCTCTCTCTCTGTATATCTCTCTGTTTCTCTCTCTCTCTCTATCTCTCTCTCTTTGTGTATCTCTGTCTCTCTGTGTATCTATTTCTCTCTGTGTATCGATCTCTCTCTGTGTATCTATCTCTCTCTCTGTGTATCTATCTCTCTCTGTGTATCTCTCTCTCTCTCTGCATATATCTCTCTGTGTATCTGTCTCTCTCTCTCTGTGTATCTCTCACTCTCTCTCTGTGTATCTCTCTCTGTGCATATCTCACTCTGTGTATCTCTGTCTCGCTCGCTCTCTCTCTGTATCTCTCTCTGTGTATCTCTCTCTCTGTCTCTCTGTATCTCTCTCTGTGTGTATCTCTCTCCTGTGCATCTCTTACTCCGTGTATCTCTCTCCTGTGCATCTCTCACTCTGTGTATCTCTCTCTCTCTGTGCATCTCTCACTCTGTGTATCTCTCTCTCTGTGTATCTCTCTCTGTATCTCTCTCGTTCTGTGTATCTCTATGTCTATCTGTGTATCTATCTCTCTGTGTGTATCTCTCTCTGTGTGTATCTCTCTGTGTGTATCTCTCTCTGTGCATCTCTCTCTCTGTGTATCTCTCTGTCACTCTGTATCTCTCTGTGTATCTCTCTCTGTATCTCTCTCTCTTTATCTCTCTCTGAGTTTCTCTCTCTGTGTGTGTATCTCTCTCTCTCTCTCTCTCTGTCTCTCTCTCTCTCTGTGTATCTCGCTGTGTGTATCTCTCTCTGTGTGTATCTCTCTGTCACTCTGTATCTCTCTGTGTATCTCTCTCTCTGTATCTCTCTCTGAGTTTCTCTCTCTGTGTATCTCTCTCTGTGTACCTCTCTCTGTGTGTGTATCTCTCTCTCTCTCTGTGTATCTCACTGTCACTCTGTATCTCTATCTGTCTCTGTGTATCTCTCTCTGTGTGTATCTTTCTCTCTCTCTAGGTCTCTCTATCTGTCTCTCTCTCTCTCTCTGTGTGTATCTCTATCTCTCTGTGTGTATCTCTATGTTTCTCTGTGTGTATATATCTCTCTGTATCTCTCTCTCTCTCTCTCTCTCTCTGTGTATCTCTCTCTCTCTCTGTGTATCTCTCTCTGTATATCTCTCTGTATTTCTCTCTGTGTATCTCTCTCTCTCTCTCTGTGTATCTCTCTCTGTATATCTCTCTGTTTCTCTCTTTCTCTGTATCTCTATCTCTCTTTGTGTATCTCTGTCTCTCTCTATGTATCTCTCTGTGTGTGTATCTCTCTCTGTATCTCTCTTTCTCTCTCTCTCTCTGTATCTCTATCTCTCTTTGTGTATCTCTGTAGGTCTCTCTATCTGTCTCTCTCTCTCTCTCTCTCTCTCTGTATCTCTATCTCTCTGTGTGTATCTCTGTCTCTCTCTATGTATCTCTCTGTGTGTGTATCTCTCTCTGTATTTCTCTCTGTGTATCTCTCTGTTTCTCTCTCTCTCTGTATCTCTATCTCTCTTTGTGTATCTCTGTCTCTCTCTATGTATCTCTCTGTGTGTGTATCTCTCTGTCTCTCTCTTTGTATCTATCTCTCTCTTTGTATCTCTCTTTCTCTCTCTCTCTGTATCTCTATCTCTCTTTGTGTATCTCTGTCTCTCTGTATCTCTCTGCGTATATCTCTCTGTGTATCTGTCTCTCTCTCTGTGTATCTCTCACTCTCTCTCTGTGTATTTCTCTCTGTGTATCTCTCTCTGTGTATCTCTCTCTCTATCTCTCTGTGTATCTTATCTCTCTGTGTGTATATCTCTCTCTTTGTATCTCTCTGTGTATCTCTCTCTATCTCTCTATCTCTCTGTGTATCTTATCTCTCTCTGTGTGTATCTCTCTCTCTCTGTGTATCTCTCTCTGTGTAGCTATATTTCTCTATCTCTCTCTCTGTGTATCTATCTCTCTGTGTGTATCTCTCTCTGTGTGTATCTCTCTGTGTGTATCTCTCTCTGTGTATCTCTCTGTGTGTATCTCTCTCTCTGTGTATCTCTCTGTCACTCTGTATCTCTCTGTGCATCTCTCTCTCTGTCTCTCTCTCTCTCTGTGTATCTCTCTGTGTGTATCTCTCTCTGTGTGTATCTCTCTGTCACTCTGTATCTCTCTGTGTATCTCTCTCTCTCTGTATCTCTCTCTGAGTTTCTCTCTCTCTGTATCTCTATCTCTCTTTGTGTATCTCTGTCTCTCTGTAGGTCTCTCTATCTGTCTCTCTCTCTCTCTCTCTCTCTCTCTCTGTATCTCTATCTCTCTGTGTGTATCTCTGTCTCTCTCTATGTATCTCTCTGTGTGTGTATCTCTCTCTGTATCTCTCTCTTTGTATCTATCTCTCTCTCTTTGTATCTCTCTTTCTCTCTCTCTGTATCTCTATCTCTCTTTGTGTATCTCTGTCTCTCTGTAGGTCTCTCTATCTGTCTCTCTCTCTCTCTCTCTCTCTCTCTCTGTATCTCTATCTCTCTGTGTGTATCTCTGTCTCTCTCTATGTATCTCTCTGTGTGTGTATCTCTCTCTGTATCTCTCTCTTTGTATCTATCTCTCTCTCTTTGTATCTCTCTTTCTCTCTCTCTCTGTATCTCTATCTCTCTTTGTGTATCTCTGTCTCTCTGTATCTCTCTGTGTATCTGTCTCTCTCTCTGTGTATCTCTCACTCTCTCTGTGTATTTCTCTCTGTGCATCTCTCTCTGTGTATCTCTCTCTCTATCTCTCTGTGTATCTTATCTCTCTGTGTGTATATCTCTCTCTTTGTATCTCTCTGTGTATCTCTCTCTATCTCTCTATCTCTCTGTGTATCTTATCTCTCTCTGTGTGTATCTCTCTCTCTCTGTGTATCTCTCTCTGTGTAGCTATATTTCTCTATCTCTTTCTCTGTGTATCTATCTCTCTGTGTGTATCTCTCTCTGTGTGTATCTCTCTCTGTGTATCTCTCTCTGTGTAGCTATATCTCTCTATCTCTCTCTCTGTGTATCTCTCTCTGTGTGTATCTCTCTGTGTGTATCTCTCTCTGTGTATCTCTCTGTGTGCATCTCTCTCTGTGTGTATCTCCCTGTCACTCTGTATCTCTCTGTGTATCTCTCTCTCTGTATCTCTCTCTGAGTTTCTCTCTCTCTGTGTATCTCTCTCTCTGTCTCTCTCTCTGTCTCTCTCTCTCTCTCTCTGTGTATCTCTCTCTGTGTATCTCTCTCTGTGTATCTCTCTCTATCTCTCTATCTCTCTCTGTATCTCTATCTCTCTTTGTGTATCTCTGTCTCTCTCTATGTATCTCTCTTTGTATCTATCTCTCTCTCTTTGTATCTCTCTTTCTCTCTCTCTCTCTCTGTATCTCTATCTCTCTGTGTATCTTATCTCTCTCTGTATGTCTCTCTGTGTGTATATATGTCTCTCTGTCTCTCTCTCTCTCTCTCTCTCTCTCTCTGTGTATCTCTCTCTCTGTATATCTCTCTGTATTTCTCTCTGTGTATCTCTCTGTTTCTCTCTCTGTATCTATCTCTCTCTCTTTGTATCTCTCTTTCTCTCTCTCTCTCTGTATCTCTACCTCTCTGTGTATCTTATCTCTCTCTTGTGTATCTCTCTCTCTGTGTATCTCTCTCTATCTCTCTCTATCTCTCTATCTCTCTGTGTATCTTATCTCTCTCTGTGTATCTCTCTCTGTGTAGCTATCTCTCTCTCTCTCTGTGTGTGTATCTCTCTCTCTCTCTTGTGTGTGTATCTCTCTCTCTCTGTATCTCTCTCTGAGTTTCTCTCTCTGTGTATCTCTCTCTGTGTACCTCTCTCTGTGTGTGTATCTCTCTCTCTGTCTCTCTCTCTGTCTCTCTCTCTCTCTCTCTGTGTATCTCTCTCTGTGTATCTCTCTGTGTGTGTATCTCTCTCTGTATCTCTCTCTTTGTATCCATCTCTCTCTCTTTGTATCTCTCTTTCTCTCTCTCTCTGTATCTCTATATCTCTTTGTGTATCTCTGTCTCTCTGTGTATCTATCTCTCTCTCTGTGTATCTATCTCTCTCTCTGTATCTCTCTCTCTCTCTCTCTGTATCTCTCTCTCTTTCTCTGCGTATATCTCTCTTTCTCTGCGTATATCTCTCTGTGTATCTCTCTCTCTCTGTGTATATCTCTGTGTATCTCTCTCTATCTCTCTCTATCTCTCTATTTCTCTGTGTATCTTATCTCTCTCTGTGTGTATCTCTCTCTCTGTGTATCTCTCTCTGTGTAGCTATATCTCTCTATCTCTCTCTCTGTGTATCTCTCTCTGTGTGTATCTCTCTGTGTGTATCTCTCTCTGTGTATCTCTCTGTGTGCATCTCTCTCTGTGTGTATCTCCCTGTCACTCTGTATCTCTCTGTGTATCTCTCTCTCTGTATCTCTCTCTGAGTTTCTCTCTCTCTGTGTATCTCTCTCTCTGTCTCTCTCTCTGTCTCTCTCTCTCTCTCTCTGTGTATCTCTCTGTGTGTATCTCTCTCTGTGTGTATCTCTCTGTCACTCTGTATCTCTCTGTGTATCTCTCTCTCTGTATCTCTCTCTGAGTTTCTCTCTCTGTGTATCTCTCTCTGTGTACCTCTCTCTGTGTGTGTGTATCTCTCTCTCTCTCTCTGTGTATCTCACTGTCACTCTGTATCTCTATCTGTCTCTGTGTATCTCTCTCTGTGTGTATCTTTCTCTCTCTGTAGGTCTCTCTATCTGTCTCTCTCTCTCTCTCTCTCTCTGTATCTCTATCTCTCTGTGTGTATCTCTATCTCTCTGTGTGTATCTCTATGTCTCTCTGTGTGTATATATCTCTCTGTATCTCTCTCTCTCTCTCTCTCTGTGTATCTCTCTCTCTCTCTGTATATCTCTCTGTATTTCTCTCTGTGTATCTCTCTGTTTCTCTCGCTCTCTGTATCTCTATCTCTCTTTGTGTATCTCTGTCTCTCTCTATGTATCTTTCTGTGTGTGTATCTCTCTCTGTATCTCTCTCTTTGTATCTATCTCTCTCTCTTTGTATCTCTCTTTCTCTCTCTCTCTGTATCTCTATATCTTTTTGTGTATCTCTGTCTCTCTGTGTATCGATCTCTCTGTGTATCTATCTCTCTCTCTCTGTGTATCTATCTCTCTCTCTGTATCTCTCTCTCTCTCTGTATCTCTCTCTCTTTCTCTGCGTATATCTCTCTGTGTATCTGTCTCTCTCTCTGTGTATCTCTCACTCTCTCTCTGTGTATCTCTCTCTGTGTATCTCTCTCTGTGTATCTCTCTCTATCTCTCTATCTCTCTCTGTATCTCTATCTCTCTTTGTGTATCTCTGTCTCTCTCTATGTATCTCTCTGTGTGTGTATCTCTCTCTGTATCTCTCTCTTTGTATCTATCTCTCTCTCTTTGTATCTCTCTTTCTCTCTCTCTCTCTGTATCTCTATATCTCTTTGTGTATCTCTGTCTCTCTGTGTATCGATCTCTCTGTGTATCTATCTCTCTCTCTGTGTATCTATCTCTCTCTCTGTGTATCTATCTCTCTCTCTGTATCTCTCTCTCTCTCTCTGCGTATATCTCTCTTTCTCTGCATATATCTCTCTGTGTATCTCTCTCTCTCTGTGTATATCTCTCTGTGTATCTCTCTCTATCTCTCTCTATCTCTCTATTTCTCTGTGTATCTTATCTCTCTCTGTGTGTATCTCTCTCTCTGTGTATCTCTCTCTGTGTAGCTATATCTCTCTATCTCTCTCTCTCTCTGTGTATCTATCTCTCTGTGTGTATCTCTCTCTGTGTGTATCTCTCTGTGTGTATCTCTCTCTGTGTATCTCTCTGTGTGCATCTTTCTCTGTGTGTATCTCCCTGTCACTCTGTATCTCTCTGTGTATCTCTCTCTGTGTATCTCTCTCTGAGTTTCTCTCTGTGTGTGTATCTCTCTCTCTCTGTCTCTCTCTCTGTCTCTCTCTCTCTCTCTCTCTGTGTATCTCTCTGTGTGTATCTCTCTCTGTGTATATCTCTCTGTCACTCTGTATCTCTCTGTGTATCTCTCTCTCTGTATCTCTCTCTGTGTACCTCTCTCTGTGTGTGTATCTCTCTCTCTCTCTCTGTGTATCTCTCTGTCTGTGTATCTCTCTCTGTGTCTGTGTATCTCTCTATCCCTCTCTGTGTGTATCTCTCTCTCTTTGTATCTCTATCTCTCTCTTTATGTATCTCTCTCTGTGTATCTCTCTCTCTCTGTGTATCTCTCTCTCTGTTTTTCTCTCTCTTTGTATCTCTATCTCTCTCTCTGTGTATCTCTATCTTTCTCTATCTCTGTGTATCGCTCTCTCTGTTTATCTCTCTCTCTTTGTATCTCTATCTCTCTCTGTGTGTATCTCTCTGTGTGTATCTCTCTCTCTTTGTATCTCTCTGTGTATCTCTGTCTGTATCTCTCTCTCTCTCTCTCTCTCTCTCTCTCTGTGTATCTCTCTCTCTGTGTGTATCTCTCTCTATCTATATCTCTCTCTGTGTATCTCTCTCGCTCTCTGTGTATCTCTCTCGCTCTCTGTGTATCTCTCTCGCTCTCTATGTATCTCTATCTCTTATCTCTCTCTGTTTATCTCTCTCTCTTTGTATCTCTATCTCTCTCTGTGTGTATCTCTCTGTGTGTATCTCTCTCTCTTTGTATCTCTCTGTGTATCACTGTCTGTATCTCTCTCTCTCTCTCTCTCTCTCTCTGTGTATCTTTCTCTGTGTATCTCTCTGTGTATCTCTCCCTCTCTCTGTGTATCTTTCTCTGTGTATCTCTCTCTCTCTCTGTAGTTCTCTCTCTGTATCTATATCTCTCTCTGTGTATCTCTCTCTCTGTGTATCTCTCTCTCTTTGTGTATCTCTCTCTCTCTGTTTATTTCTCTTGTATATCTCTACCTCTTTGTATCTCTATCTATCTCTGTGTATATCTTTCTCTCTATGTGTATCTCTATGTCTATCTGTGTATCTATCAAGCTCTGTGTGTGTATCTCTCTGTCACTCTGTATCTCTCTCTCTGTGTGTGTATCTCTGTCACTCTGTATCTCTCTCTCTGTATCTCTCTGTGTATCTCTCTCTCTCTGTATCTCTCTCTCTCTGTATCTCTCTCTTTGTATCTCTCTCTCTTTGTATCTCTATCTCTCTCTTTATTTATCTCTCTCTGTGTATCTCTCTCTGTGTATCTCTCTCGCTCTCTGTGTATCTCTCTCGCTCTCTATGTATCTCTATCTCTCTCTCTTGTATCTCTATCTCTCTATTCTCTGTGTATCTCTCTCTCTGTGTGTATCTCTCTCTATCTATATCTCTCTCTGTGTATCTCTCTCGCTATCTATCTCTCTCTCTGTGTATCTCTCTCGCTCTCTATGTATCTCTATCTCTCTCTCTCTGTGTATCTCTATCTCTATATCTCTGTGTATCTTTCTCTCTCTGTGTATCTCTCTCTCTCTGTGTAACTCTCTCTCTCTGTGTATCTCTCTCTCTGTTTTTCTCTCTCTTTGTATCTCTATCTCTCTCTCTGTGTATCTCTATCTTTCTCTATCTCTGTGTATCTCTCTCTGTTTATCTCTCTCTCTTTGTATCTCTATCTCTCTCTGTGTGTATCTCTCTGTGTGTATCTCTCTCTCTTTGTATCTCTCTGTGTATCTCTGTCTGTATCTCTCTCTCTCTCTCTCTCTGTATCTCTCTCTCTGTGTGTATCTTTCTCTGTGTATCTCTCTGTGTATCTCTCCCTCTCTCTGTGTATCTTTCTCTGCTCTCTCTCTCCCTCTGTGTGTGTACCTCTCACTCTGTGTAACTCTCTCTCTCTCTGTAGTTCTCTCTCTGTATCTATATCTCTCTCTGTGTATCTCTCTCTGTGTGTATCTCTCTCTCTTTGTGTATCTCTCTCTCTGTTTATTTCTCTTGTATATCTCTACCTCTTTGTATCTCTATCTATCTCTGTGTATATCTTTCTCTCTATGTGTATCTCTATGTCTATCTGTGTATCTATCAAGCTCTGTGTGTGTATCTCTCTGTCACTCTGTATCTCTCTCTCTGTGTGTGTATCTCTGTCACTCTGTATCTCTTTCTTTGTATCTCTCTCTCTTTGTATCTCTATCTCTCTCTTTATTTATCTCTCTCTGTGTATCTCTCTCGCTCTCTGTGTATCTCTCTCGCTCTCTATGTATCTCTATCTCTCTATATCTCTGTGTATCTCTCTCTCTCTGTGTGTATCTCTCTCTCTCTCTCTCTGTATCTCTCTCTCTCTATCTATATCTCGTGTATCTCTCTCGCTCTCTGTGTATCTCTCTCGCTCTCTATGTATCTCTATCTCTCTCTCTCTGTATCTCTATCTCTCTATATCTCTGTGTATCTCTCTCTCTTTGTATCTCTATCTCTCTCTGTGTGTATCTCTCTGTGTGTATCTCTCTCTCTTTGTATCTCTCTGTGTATCACTGTCTGTATCTCTCTCTCTCTCTCTCTCTCTCTCTGTATCTCTCTCTCTGTGTGTATCTTTCTCTGTGTATCTCTCTGTGTATCTCTCCCTCTCTCTGTGTATCTTTCTCTGTGTATCTTTCTCTCTCTCTCTCTCTCCCTCTGTGTGTGTATCTCTCACTCTGTGTAACTCTCTCTCTCTCTGTAGTTCTCTCTCTGTATCTATATCTCTCTCTGTGTATCTCTCTATGTATCTCTCTGTGTTCTCTCTCTCTCTGTATCTCTCTCTCTCTGTATCTCTCTCTTTGTATCTCTCTCTCTTTGTATCTCTATCTCTCTATGTATCTTATCTCTCTCTGTGTGTATCTCTCTCTATCTCTCTATCTCTCTGTGTATCTTATCTCTCTCTCTGTGTATCTCTCTCTCTGTGTATCTCTCTCTCTGTAGCTATATCTCTCTATCCCTCTCTGTGTGTATCTCTCTCTGTGTATCTCTCTCTCTCTTTGTATCTCTCTGTGTATCACTGTCTGTATCTCTCTCTCTCTCTCTCTCTCTCTCTCTCTGTGTATCTGTCTCTGTGTATCTCTCTGTGTATCTCTCCCTCTCTCTGTGTATCTTTCTCTGTGTATCTTTCTCTCTCTCTCTCTCTCCCTCTGTGTGTGTATCTCTCACTCTGTGTAACTCTCTCTCTGTATCTCTCTTTGTATCTATCTCTCTCTCTTTGTATCTCTCTTTCTCTCTCTCTCTCTGTATCTCTATCTCTCTGTGTATCTTATCTCTCTCTGTGTGTATCTCTCTCTCTGTGTATCTCTCTCTATCTCTCTCTATCTCTCTGTGTATCTTATCTCTCTCTGTGTATCTCTCTCTGTGTAGCTATATCTCTCTATCTCTCTCTGTGTGTATCTCTCTCTCTATGTATCTCTCTCTGTGTGTCTCTCTCTGTGTGTATCTCTCTCGCTCTCTGTGTATCTCTCTCGCTCTCTATGTATCTCTATATTGACTCCAGTCTATCATTTGATGCTCATGTAGATAATATTACTAGGGTAGCCTTCTTTCATCTCAG
>JAFFST010051710.1:6966-17489 GCA_022414735.1 Noturus placidus | reverse complement strand
ACTCAGGGTCACGTGGATTCTGACACCTGTGCCTTGTTTTTGTTAACAAACACTGGGGTTGTATATATAGTGCTAGTAGAGCACAGAGTTTTTGTCTTTCATTGTGTGTGTGTGAATTGATTTAGACGCCTGTCACAGTGCTTAGATAATTAGTCGGAGAAGTAAGCTTTGTTCCTCGTTCATGTGCCTGAGAAGCAGGTTTTTGTTTTCATGTTTTCTTAGCTGAAGTATTTTTGTTCCTAGCACTTTTTCTGAGTTTCGTGCTGGCATTTGTATTTTGTGTGGATCTAAAGTTTCATTTAATAAATCAGCGTAAAGCCAGTCTGCGCCTGTTTCCACTTCATCCCACCCAACGTGACAGTATCTCCATAATGTAATTCAAAGGGATAGGTTGAAGCATAAGAATGTCATTTGAAGCAACCATGTGAAGATTTGTGCATAGAGTTATATGAAAGATTATAGGTGAAATAAATTCCTATTACTTGTTAGCTAGATTAGCATCCTAGCTCAAGTGCAAAAAAAACATTTTCAGACAACATACGTTATGGCTGAGTGCTTTGGGTCGGACATTCATTTAAAAATACATTTATAGTTATCTCCCAAAAAAGGGAAGTAAACAAAAGGAAACCGTCTGACTAGTTTAAATAAAACTGCTTAGCTGACTGTCTATTTAGCATTAGCATGAAGGAATCATCAGTCCACCAGGGTCGTGTCCCAAACCACACACACACTATATATATATGTGTGTGTGTGGTTTGGGACACGACCCTGGTGGATATATATATAAGTATTCAGCTTTAGCATGTTTTCGTTCGTTCTCAGTTAACAGGACATACAAGAGCAAGATCACAGCAACTCTACAGTACATACTGCCTAATTTAATCTCTCTATTGAGGGCATGTAGCTATAAAAATGCTAAAATGTCCTGCAAGAGAGGAGCTGTGGGAATAAATGTGCTTTCTATTGGCCATGCTAAATATAGACGAGTCTGAGGGCCCATATTAACCCACTAAATAAGGCTAACTCACACACACTGCTCCTCAGATGTTGAACAGAAGTTAAGACAGGAACATAAGAAAACCATGAGATCGTTTAAAGTCATTTCCACTGATAAATGAAAGAAAGGGGCGGATCAGGTGGTAGAGCGGGTTGTCCACTAATCGTAGGGTTGGCGGTTCGATTCCCGGCATGCTGAAGTGTCCTTGGGCAAGACACTGAACCCCGATACTGATAACTGAAGTTACTCCCGATGGCAAGTTAGCACTTTGCGTGGCAGCTCTGCTACCATTGGTGTGTGTGTGAAGCGTAAAAGTGTAAGGCGCTTTAGATAAAAGTGCTATATAAGTGCACTATTTAAATGATTTTTTTTTTTTTTTAACACATTCCCTCAAGGCTAATTGTTAGATATATAGGCATAGTGGCTGTAGTGTAAAACTAAAAAAAGGCAAACTTTACCCAACATTGAATTGGAGTATTGGGGAAATTGTGTATATTTTGCCTTTTTTTAACAGCACCATTCTTTTAGTTCACGGGATGTTAAGTACAACAGAGCTAGCTGTTAGCGCACATCTATTTTATTGCAAACTATTCATCAAACACTGCATGCATTTACCAGTCTGGGCTTTAAATCGCAGCTGGCCCTGTGTGAGCATGTTTGAAGTCCTGACAGCCACGTGTTTAGCCGCAGGTTTAGCACATTAGTTTGTGCCAGTGTGGTGTTCTGTTATTAATTACTTCAAATCAACTAGAAAAAAAAATCCCAGCTAAATTCTTGTCTCAAAACACAAGTTAGGGTGCTTTCAATCTTGGCATGTTTTTTTCCCCCTCAATAAAAGCTCTTAACAAGCACCACTACAGGGTTGTTTAAAAAAAAGTGCAGCGCGGCTCAAACAACACGAAGGACAAAGTACTGGTAAAAAAAGGAGTCTTGTTAGTGAGTGAATATAAGGAGATTTATGACATGATCAACGGAAAATACAGGATGTCCCAAAAGTCTCCATACACAGGGGACTATGTACGTTAGCACCATGTCGGCTTGTTAAAATGTTTCGCAACAGTGTCATGTGTGATGTGTTTGCCATGTTTCCTGTTAAAGTCCTTCACAACCTACAGACAGCTTCCTGATCCAACCACGAGAATGATTTGGCATTCTTAAAGGCAGTCTGAAAAAACACGGGAGACACGGTTACATGTAATTTCTCACTGCGAGGACGATCAGCTGTCTTTCCTGTCTCCCTGTAGCGCTGTCTTAGACGTCTTACCATTATAAACATTACAGTTTATTGCTCTGGACACATCTGCAGTCCTCATGTCTCCCTGCAGCAGGTCTATGGCATGTTCACGCTGGTGAGCAGGAACCCTAGACATCTTTCTCCTGGTGAGTCAGGAGAAAGGTCTCTTTAGTGTCCAACGTTGTTGTAACTGTGACGTTACTCACCTAGCGCCTGTAAACTGTTCCACAACCCTTTCCAATAAACATATATATATATATATATATATAGCCTAAACCGGTGCCTTACAGGATATTAGGAGTGTAATGCATGCTTTCTGAATTTATTTATTAGTAATCTCCCCAAGTGTGGTTTCAGAAATATGCACTTTTTTAGTCCTTCATCAGAAAGTAGTTAAAAAACTAAATAAATAATATTATTGCTGTTTATAAAGACAGGCATCGGATAACTATTCAACCTAAACTTTGTCTCAACAACAAGAATATGAAACATATATGCTTTCAAAATGAGAAGAAATGTTCATCTAAGCCTTGCCCATAATGAGTGCATTTTCACACACTGCAGCTCATAGTGCACACTCAGGAGCAGAACTGTGTGTGTGTGTGTGTGTGTGTGTGTGTGTGTGAGTATGTTAGGAGCTTTGTGACAGTCTCCTTCTATCATCTCATATCCATCTTTTAATCTCAACCCCAATATGCTGTCTTCACTGTATAGCAAAAACAAAAGAATTTGGTTTACCATTCCAATACTTTCGGAGGGGACTTCTATATACATTCACTTAAAATGTGCATGGAAATCAGTTGCAAATTTAAGATTTAGTGGTGTGTGCAGAACCATTTTCAACCGCAGTTATCTTTTTTTTTTGTTGTTCGTCCCTGCTTTAGATGTTTTCTAATATTTTCTGTTTCCCAAAACTAGCACCCAATGAATGATTTAACCCGAAGCACCACTGACCAGGATAAAGGAATTACTAAGGATGAATGAATGCGTTAAACGAGTTAGTTATGCAGCACCCAGTACACTCCCATATTAATGAACCTGACCTTTTTCATATCTGACCACAAGCTCCCGCCCACATGAATATAAAAGCCACCTGCTCCTGTGACTTTTTCTGTTGGCTCGAGTTAATAGACACCCAAATGTGCTTTGAAAGAGGATGACCTTCGATGCCCCTATGAACCCAACCACGAGTTTAGGAACTTCTCTTAATGTATCATGTGAACAGACTCACACAGTGTTTGAGCTAATTATCCAACACCAAGCCTTCAGCCGACATCTGAGCTAATCATAGCAAGCAATCAGCGATTGCTATTTTTCATTGTTATTAGATAATAATCCCATTAGTGTCATGGGAATTCAGTCATAATCAGCCGTAAACACCAAATTGAACTGAATTGAGAAAGGACTTTTAAAAAAATGGCGGGGGGGGGGGGGGGGGGGGGGGGCAGCATGGAAGCTGTAATGATGATAATAATTGGATTTGTGTGTATAATTGTGCAGGAAAGACTCTGATGCTGTTCATGAGCAGCTGTTTCCTTTATTGATCTGATTAGTATTAACAGTGTTATTATACTCGGTAGCAGGCTGTAGCTCAATGGAAAGGGAGCTGCTTTATTATTATTATTATTATTATTATTATTATTGTTATTATTATTTTAATAGGAAAGAATTAGGTAAAAAAGGAACATTCTGAAAACCCAAAAATGAACTGTAATGAACTGTAGTCCTGAAACCTACATTCCTTAAACTCCTTTTCTTAAGTGGGCGGCTGGGGTTCAGGTGGTAGAGCGGGTTGTGCACTAATCGTAAGGTTGGAGGTTCGATTCCCGGCCCACGTGACTCCACATACCGAAGTGTCCTTGGGCGAGACACTGAACCCCAAGTTGCTCCCGATGGCAAGTTATGGCCTTGCATGGCAGCTCTGCTACCATTGGTGTGTGAGTGAGTGTGTGAATGGGTGAATGAGACACAGTGGATAAAATGAGCCACTTTGGATAAAAGCGCTATTTAAGACCATTTAAACCCGAGTCCAAGCTATAACCCTAACACTAAACCCATAATATTACCATAATATTTAAACACTACCCTGCTCTTACAAAAAAATGTCTTTCAACGGCTTTATAAACACTCTGTTGTATGGGTTCTACAATGGATGTAAAAAGTCTACACACCCCTGTTAAAATGGCAGTTTTTTGGTGAAACGAATCTAAATCATGTCAGATCTCTTTCCACCTTTAATGTGATATAGCAATCAACAAAATTCAACACAAATGGGGGTAAGAAAATGTACATGAACCTGGATGTGTATGTGTGCACACCCTTGTTTATAATGGAGCATGTGACTGCTCTGAAGGAATCATTCATATTTCATATATTTCTGAAACATGAATCATGCAAGTTCCCCCCATTTCGGATTGAAAGCCAGCTCTAAGCTTCGAAGGATATCACGATGACACAGAATGAACTTCTGGAGGTTTACCGCAGGAGGAGGAATTAAATGTTAGATCTGGTTTTATAGGATTCATTATTATTAGAATCTTACTTTCATTTTAAAATGTTCATTTGAATCTCCTTTTTAAAAGACGGGTTGACAGTAGACCTTGCCTTAAATGATTCAATAAGGAATTTGTGCTGTCACCTCTCCTACTGATGTCTGGCATCCACCCAATTCTGCTAATAGAGATGCACGACATGAAATCAAATATAAATGGATTCAAAATGTAATCATTTAAAGCCTAGATCGTTATGAAACTCGGTTTTCTAGCAGAACATTTCAGAAGATTCACACCTGATTTCAGTTTTATTCCATGGTCAACAGCGAGGCAGCAGTTTATACGAATAACAGGCTCTGAATGCCCTTGCTATGCTGGCTGATAAATGCTTTCTCTGTTCAGAGAAATATAAGTGTGAATTTTCTGCCATATTATAAAAGCATCCGGAATTAAACAATCAGACACACTTTGCATTCTGGGTAAAATGACCAGATGTATGGTTTAATATAGGGATGTACACAAGGTACAGAGATGTGAACATGTTCTGGCCTCTGTGTGTTAGTGCTAGTGAATAAGGTATGGCATCAGTGTTAGTCCCATCATTGGAGGCAACTTGGCAATAAAACCCTTTTCTGATTCTGATTCTGATTCTCTGTGTCTATCAGCCCCAGTGAGGGAGGCATGGCCTCTGTGTCTATCAGCCCCAGTGAGAGAGGCGTGGCTTCTGTGTCTCAGTCCCAGTAAAGAGTGTGGCCTCTGTGTCTATCAGCCCCAGTAAAGGAAGTGTATCCACTATGTGTGTTAGTCCCACTGAAGTAGGTGTGGCCTCTTGTGTCTATCAGCCCTAGTTAGGGAGGCGTGGCCTCTGTGTCTAACAGACCTTGTGAAGAAGGAGTGGCCTCTGTGTCTATCAGTCCCAGTAAAGGAAGTGTATCCTTTGTGTGTTAGTCCCAGTAATGAAGGTGTGACCTTTGTGTCTATCAGCCTCAGTGAAGAAGGAGTGGCCTCTGTATGTATCAGTCCTTGTAAAGAAGGAGTGGCCTCTGTATGTATCAGTCCTTGTAAAGAAGGAGTGGCCTCTGTATATATCAGTCCTTGTAAAGAAGGAGTGGCCTCTGTATATATCAGTCCTTGTAAAGAAGGAGTAGCCACTGTATCTGTCAGTCCCAGTGAATAGGAGTGGCCTCTGTGTTTGTCAGTCTTTCCGAAGAGGTTTTGGCCTTTGTACCTATCAGTCCCAGTGAAAAAGTAGTGGTCTCTGTGTGTCAGTCCCAGTAAAGAAGGCATGGCCAATAAGGTTAAAGGTTCAGGGAATGGAATTTAGGTTTAAGGTTTATGCTTGGGCAGCTCAGTGTTGGTGGTTTGGAAATAGAGTTTAGGGTTAAGGTTAAAGATCTGGGGGTTTGAGTTAATAATAATTAATCAGTTTTAATTTGACTGGTTACAAGTCGGTGTGACATATTTTAATCAATTATATTCTTGAATGCTCGTTTTTCTTTTAAAGGCTTGTCCATGCAACATCTCTCATAAATGACACCGGTCACTGATGTTTCTCTCAAAGATTATCCCACTGGTTTGGTTATGTAAATGAGCTGGTGTCTGCTGCTGCTCCTCAGACCGTGTGTGTACTAAGTGTGTGTCTCTGGCAGCTGACTGTCATCTGACACCTCATTCACTTCTACATCTGAGTCCCGTCAAATGTTTTTTTTTTTTTTTTAACTCATTAGGAGCCTTTGCTGAAAAAAACATCTTATATAAATTAAATGTGTAATAATAATAATAATAATAATAATAATAATAATAATAATAATAATAATAATAATAATAATAATAAATGTTATTTGATGATGATTTTTGATTGGATTTTGGCTAGGTCATTCATAAACCTTGAACTTTGGTGAAGCCATTCCATTGTTGATCTGGAGGTTTGCTTTGGCTCGTTGTCATGCTGAAATTCCTCTTCATCTTATATTGTTTTAGCAAAAATCTTAATGTTTTATGCCATAATTGACTAGTATTTGTAGCTGTTCATTATTCCCTTTTTCTTGATTAAAGCCCCAGTTCCAGACCAGTTTTCTCCTGATCTTCTCATCAATTTTAGAGGGACGTCCTGTTCTTAGTAATACCATTCATAGTTGTGCCATATTTGCTCCACTTGGTATATCCAATGCTTTGGAATGTTTTTGTAACCCTCTCCTGGTTGATATTTTTCAACAACGAGATCCCATACCTGCTATGTAAGCTCTTTGTGGCCCGTGGCTTTTCCAGTCCGATGTCAGGAGAATCCTATAGGAAAAGCTGTATTTCATTTGGGGTATCAAGTCACTGTAATTAATGGCAGGTGTATACTAATTAGTATTTAACATGAGTTTGAACGTAATTGGATGATTCTGAACACTGCCACATTCCCAATTATAAAAGGGTGCGCACACTTATGCAAGCTGGGAATTGGAAGTCCCCCCCCCCCTTTAAAAGCATTTCTGGGTATTTACCACTTGATATTTATATGTTGCAATTTCAAAAATGGTTCAAATAGTTCTGACATGATTTAACTTTTTTTTAACAGGCGTGTGTAGACCTTTTATATCCACTGTACACACACGACACTCTTTATACACCTCACTCAACGCCTCTCCAGACACATATCACGCACTTATCACGCAGGATGTAAATGTTTTGCATAACGTCCGCGTGTCAGCTCAGTTACAACGAGGGAACTGATATGTTATTATGGTATTATGTCGAAAATAGAGAAGGTGGAATTGGTATGTCTGGGGTACGTTGGCTTAGCGGTTAACACGTTTGATGCATTGTTTCCTTAATTGTTTTTTTTTTTTTTTTTTTTTTTGGCTAATTCGCATTTCCAAATTGGCCGTAATGTAGGAATGGGTGTGCGATTGTGTCCTGTAATGCTGTGGCACCTTGTCTAGGGTATGCCCTGTGTCGTCCTCCCAGCTTTTGCTCTGAGTTCCTAGGGATAGGCTCCAGTCTCCCTGTGTAGAATAAGAAAATGGATGGATGGATGGGTGGATTGATGGGTGGATGGATGGATGGGTGGATGGATGGATGGGTGGATGGATGGATGGATGGATGGATGGATGGATGGGTGGATGGATGGATGGATGAATGGATGGGTATGTTCCAATAATCGAACAGACTCGGACTCCATAATGTTGGTGGTGTTCAGGCAATGGAACTCAATCAAGGTCACATGAATAAGTGCGGGAGTGCGAGCAGCCTTTAGACACAGGGTATTAAAATGTGACATCACTGGGGGTCATACTGGGTGTCATACCATTTTGTGTATTATTAATGGTGTGTGCACTTGGTCCCACAAGCCTCAAAAATCCCCTAAAACATTTTTAACAGCATATAATCTATTGTAAACACCAAAAAACGATATTAATACACTGATATGAGGGGCTTAGCCCTGTACCTACATAACATACTTACCTAAGCTTAACATAATGAAGCAATGTCCAAGAGGATTTAACCTAGTGGAGCGGAACAAGGGAACAAGGGGACAAAGGGACAGAGGAATATGTGGACGTGGACAAGCAAGATTGATCTGTAAGGAGTGTCAGGATTAAAGCATGAATGTGATGGAACTGGATATTATTATGTGCAATATTACTGACTGCCCTGGTGAACCAAATGCAACAAGAGGAATCAAACCAAGTGAAAACTCAATAGGTTCGAATCACTGAAGTGAGTCAAATCAGTGAAGCGATTCATAACAGACCATCAAGGCACGGAGACGACGCGTTTTGACGTCTGTCTGCTTTCTGATTGGACGCAACATGGACTCGTGTGGAGCGAAAAGGCGGATGGAGGCGAGTCTAATGTGATATAAAGGCACGGAGAGGAGGAGGAGGAACGTGAAGACGAGGAGGAAAGAAGGAGGCAGAGGAGGAGGAGAGAGAGAGAGAGAGAGAGAGAGAGAGAGAGAGAGAGAGAAGGGGATCTCGTCTCTTCTCCTCTCCTCATCCAGCGCGCGCGTGTATGTGTATGGATGACCACCTGAGTCTCCTCCGATCTCCTCCGCCTTCCTCATCCAAGCACCGGTGCGACGGTACCCAGGTGAACCGCGGCTACACCGACACGGAGCGCGTGGACACCATGACGGTGGTCGCGTGCGGCGAGAGCAACGTGGAGGAGCCCACGCTCGAGCGCTACGAGACCCAGCACGATTGCTGCGAGCGCGTGGTGATCAACATCTCCGGTCTGCGCTTCGAGACGCAGCTCAAGACGCTCGCGCAGTTCCCGCAAACTTTACTCGGAGACCCGAAAAAGCGCATGCGCTACTTCGATCCGCTCAGGAACGAGTACTTTTTCGACCGTAACCGACCGAGTTTTGACGCCATCCTGTATTACTATCAATCCGGCGGGCGCATCCGGAGACCCGTGAACGTTCCCATCGACATCTTCTCCGAGGAGATCCGCTTCTACGAGCTCGGTGAAGAAGCCATGGAGAAATTCCGGGAGGATGAAGGATTTATTAAAGAAGAAGAGCGTCCTTTACCGACGCGCGAGTTCCAGAGGCAGCTGTGGCTGTTGTTTGAATATCCTGAAAGTTCAGGTCCGGCGCGCGCCATCGCCATCGTCTCGGTCCTGGTCATTCTGATCTCCATCGTCATCTTCTGTTTGGAGACGCTCCCTGAGTTCAGAGAGGACGATCACCGACATCCAGCACTCACCTCCATCATGATGAATTCCACCACGACTGTTCTTCCGAGCCCGTTCTCGGACCCTTTCTTCGTCGTGGAGACGCTCTGCATCATCTGGTTCTCGTTTGAGCTCCTGGTGAGATTCTTTGCGTGCCCGAGCAAAGCGACGTTTTCCAAGAACATCATGAATATCATTGACATCGTGGCGATCATTCCGTACTTCATAACGTTAGGGACGGAACTCGCGGAGCGCCAGGGGAACGGTCAGCAGGCCATGAGTTTAGCCATTCTCCGAGTGATCCGTCTGGTGCGCGTCTTCAGGATCTTCAAACTCTCACGCCACTCCAAGGGCCTTCAGATTCTGGGACAGACGCTCAAGGCGAGCATGCGGGAACTGGGCTTGCTCATCTTCTTTCTCTTCATCGGAGTCATCCTGTTCTCCAGTGCTGTCTATTTCGCAGAAGCAGACGACCCGGACTCGGGCTTCAACAGCATCCCGGATGCCTTCTGGTGGGCCGTGGTGACCATGACGACGGTCGGATATGGAGACATGCACCCTGTGACAATCGGGGGCAAAATTGTCGGGTCGTTGTGTGCCATCGCAGGCGTCTTGACCATCGCTCTTCCAGTCCCGGTCATCGTCTCAAACTTCAATTACTTCTACCACCGGGAGACCGAAGGAGAAGAGCAGGCGCAGTACCTACACGTCGCAAGCTGCCAGCCACTCTCGTCATCGTCCGAGGAGCTGAAGAAGACGCGCTGCTCGTCCTCGTCCTCACTCAGCCGGTCCGAGTACATGGTGATCGAAGAAGGAGCCTTCACCCAGCCCAACTTCCCGTCTCAGAACAACCAGAACTGCGTCCATATCAAAAAGATCTTCACGGACGTTTAAGACTTATTTGAATTTAAACAGCTTAACAGACTACAATAACAATAATCATCCTTCCTCGAGTCGTGTGTGAAGATTAGACATGAAGGTTACTTCCATTTTACGCTTGACAGGTGAGGAGAGACGTCAAAGCCCCCATGTGTCCATCCGCTCATCCATAGTACTGTGTGCTCTGAGTGTTAACTCGATAGGAGACAAACGCTAAAAGGACAAACGCTAATTACCTTCCACTTAATGATTAGTA
>JAFFST010051709.1:54147-71397 GCA_022414735.1 Noturus placidus | reverse complement strand
AAAAAAATATTAAAAAAAAAAAAAAATCAACCGTGACTCTGGCCAAAGTAAAAAAAAAAAAAAAAGAACGTACTATGGCCAGGTTTTTTTTCCCCATACATTGGGCATCATTTTTAAAAATCTTTTAGTGGAGTCATTTATATTTTCCTAAGCCAAGCCGAACTAAAAGTTCCTGCCAGACTTACAAAAGTTTGGGAAAGGCTGATTTTGTGTAGACTCCTGTATGTATGTTGGTCACCTGTAATGTGCAAAGCATGTTCCTGACAGCTCCTTTTCATTTAGTGATGCCCACAAAACTCCATAAAAGTCCACAGACAGTTGGGAGCATGAAATGAACAATCAGGGTAAAGGCTGAAAGACAGAAGTGGAAGTTTCTTGACTTGCTTTTATGCCAATGAATCTATTTAATAATAATAATAATAATAATAATAATAATATTAATAATAATAATAATAATAATAAGAAGAAGAAGAAGTATAAGGCACTAAATCCTCCATCAGTTGAGTCATTTGATAATCACTTAAGGCTCTGCTCAGACAGCCTGGCATTCCTCTGTTTATAGGCCGGAATTTCTTTTGTCATAATTTAATGATTCATTTTCATTATTTATTTATTTTTTATGAAGCCCATTGTTCATTTCTGTTACAGTATTTTTTTCAGTGCTTGATTCGGTCTGCTGAGATACTTTGTTGGTTCTGCATCCCAAATGAATTTCAGAAAATCAGCGACCCCCGACCTCCTATATGATATTGTGTCTCTCGTGAACATTGAGCCCTGAAGTACAAAAGAGATGTCAAATCTAAAAAAGAAAGAAAACAACAAAAAAGGGTGTAGTCTGAATTGAGTTCCAGTTAAAATGTGGGGGGAAAAAATAACTTTATTATTTTTCACTTATACTTATTTCGTAATTAATGAATGTGGAGCAAAAAGGTGTTTTAGATCATCTTGTTATAACTTTTAGGTTAAATTCAGAAAAAAATTAACTCGCTAAAAATTGAATATCTTCTATTGTTATATTTGTATTGCTAGTATTTATTTGACATTTATATTACCTTCCATTATTCAGTTCTCTTCTATCTGTATGAATTGTAAAAAAAAGTTACCTTTTATTTAAAAAACATATTTAATATTAATTAATCCCCTTTTCCAGGTTGCCTTCCAGGTTTTAAAACACTATATAAGTAATATAATAATAACAATAATAATGATATTTTGTTGTACACATACGTATGTCATAGTGTATATGCTGATGCATTGCAGGCCAGTTTCTGTGTGGGAATAAGCGCTGTGAGAAGAATGAGGGCTTGAAGAGCTGGGAAGTGAATTTTGCTTATGTGGAACTGGACGAGAAGAGGAATGCTCTGGTGAAACTGCGTAAGGCAATAACCCCCACTGCTTTTAATCTTCCTCTGTGCCATTCTCCTCAGCGGGCCCCACACTGGATCTAAGCTCATTACATTAGATTAAAAAAAAAAAAAAAGTTCCATCTGTGCCTGATACATTACATGTATACAGATCAATATTTTTTAGAACTCTTCCTGTAGGCAGTGCATATGCTAATAAATTAGAAGAGGGTTCAAAGTAGAACCTCTTTTGGGGTGTCCAATCTTATCCACACAGGGCCGACATGGCTGAAGGTTTTTACTCCAAACAGCTGTCAGGTTAAGTTAGGACACCCCTGCCTTTAAAGAAGTGAAGAACCCTTAACAGTCCAAAGAATCCATGAGGGGTTTTAACAGTATGCATAATGTTTGGATTTAAGACATAGGCAAGTATTCATATCATTTTAAATATATTTTTAAACAGTACCCTAATTAATGCTACTTAATTTTCTGAGAGAAATTCTGTACAGTGGTGTGCTCTTCTTCTGTACCTTCAAGCTTTGTTTGTTTATTTATTTTTTATTGAGTAAGATTTTGGCTCTTACTGTGTGTCATTCTGATTCTTTTTCTGCAGGTCTCTGTCCAGAATGTTCCTTCAAACTGAACTACCATCACAAGTAAGGAGCTCTTGGTTATATTTTGTCAAACTGTTCTGCAAGATTCCTATTCCACTATTTTCTATTTCTGTTTCAGGAGGAAAGAGGTCAAGGTTAAGAAGAAATGCAGACCAGAAGGAAATGGAAATGAGTCACAGGCCAAGGAGTCCAAGCACAAGTCCAAACACAAACGCAAAGAGAAACACAAACACAAAAAGAGGCGAAAAGGCAACAATTGATTTATTTATTTACACTTTCCTTTTTTTATCAGAGGTTAACCTGTGCCATCGACATTTGAGTCATTGAACGTTCTTATTCTCTGTCACGCCAAGATAATGCTTACATTTACATTGGGCCTTGTTACATTATCTCCGATTATGTAATGAAATACCTTAAGGGCAGAACCCACATAGACAGATTCATACAAGAACTGCAGTGTAGATCATTGCATTCTTTATAAGACTTCTCTGAAAAACACTCGCAAGAACACATTTTTGTAGCTGTCTCTGCTTGAAGTGTGATGTCGTAACTTGGAGATATAGCTTGTTGGTGCATGTTGCTGAACAGTTCTATTGCATTCCAATACTTCAGCAGTATTGGAAAATGTAATTTATTCGAATAATATTTAGTTACGAATGATTTATCGTTAATGTATGGCTTATGTCAGGTGGTTGTGCAAGGTGTAACACACTTTATTTTCCTGTCTACAGAGCACTCTTCCTCAAGTTCTGAAGATTCCCATGGGTCCACGAAAGGTTTGTGTTCCTTCTGTTCTGCTTGCTAGTTATCACAAACATCACTGACAATGTCTTTAGCACTAATTAATGCACCCAGTAAACACATCCGACACTCGAAGTCTATCATTTTTCAATTACAAACATGTTTTTGAATCTGGTCATTGTGCATGAAATCTAAACTCGTCTTAATGTCAGACTTGGAAAGTGAAGAGGAGGCTGAAGGTCCATCAGAGTCGGAGTTCTGGAAAGGTCCAGCCCCTGCTCTGGAGGAGAAATCACGGTGAGCTTACAAGTTCTGCTGTCTTACTAAGACACACTGTACAATCAGGTCCAGTGACCGTATTCTCTTAAATCTTATCGTACCACTAAAAAGCTCCAAGGGTTTCTTTTTAAGACCTATTCACAAAACTATTGAGAATACCTTTGAGTAAGGAGCTAAGCTAAAAATGAAGGTGGGGTTGACCATATTGTAACAGATGATGGTGTTTTTTTTGTGAGTGAATATCAGCAGTGATTGGCTGATGTGGTATATGCTATTCTCTAAATTGTCAGTAGTTTGTGAATGTGAGCGCGATTGTGCTCTGCAATGGGTTGGCGCCTCGTCCAGGGTGTCCCCCTCCTTGCACTCAGAGTTCCCTGGGATAGGCTTTAGGCTCCTGAACGCCCCTGTGTAGAATAAGTGGTACAGAAAATGGATGGATGGATGGATTTGTACTTGTAGGAAAGTTTTCCTGAAAGCTTGTTGTAAATAATGAATTGCATCTCATGAGTGATTTGTTTCTCTTTTCCAGGGAAGAGGAGTTTGATGATTACTTCGAGGGCATGTTCTTATGAGCAGGGGACATGTCCGACCATCCAAAAGATCGTTCCCACAATGCTTATGTACAGAGTGAATAAAATGCGCAGTGCTTTATTTGACAGCCACTGTTCTCATCTAGTTAAACCAGTTTATGTTTACAGTGTTCAAGAAACATATCAATTTATACAAACTCATGTAAGCAGCTGTGCAAGGTTTTACTTCAGGGTTCTCCTTCATGAAGGGAGTGTCAGACTGCACCGATTTAATAACTCTGCTTAACCAATTATGTGTATTGTGTGATAAATAGGCTACTACTATTATACGTTGAATGTTCTGTGTTTTTATATTATTTTTAAATAATTAATCTTTATTTTAGTAATTCATAACAGGCTATATGAAACAAGGGGAAGGGCCGAATTTGGGGCATCAATTATTAAACAGGAACACAGTATATCAAATATTTCTGTCACAGGCTGAACAGTGAAGAACATTGTGTCCATACACCCACACACACACACCCACACACAATTTATAATCAGAATGCCTAGACACCAGACAAACTTCATTTAAAGCTCTTTGCACTATAACGATTTGTGTTTTGAACAGCATGTCTGACCTTTAGAGTAAGGAAGTTCCAGGGTTTGACTGAAACAAGTGTCTCGGGCCACCAGCAACCTGAGCCTCTTTACTTTGAGATGACCCAACTTTACTAGATAATCCCTGAGATGATAGAGATGTCTTGGTACTGCCCAGGTCCTCCCAGTTCTCCATGTGTCCTTTGACAGAAATAGCTAAGTATACAGTATGTGTGAAAAGATCAGTAGAATGTCATAAGTGTGAGAGCGTGGCTCTTCAGGACATTAGAGATCTTTGAACCGTGAATTCACTTGTTTATTGACTGTATATTTTATACCAACTTGTACATGTGTCAGTCTGTGAGGTAAGAGGACATTGGATATAAATTCTTTCTTTCAATATTACATTGGTCGATTATATGTTCGGTCAGATCTGGTTTAAGAGGTATTAAAAGTAGTGCTGTTTGGACCATTGTAGGAAATGTATTCATGTGAATGCCTTTATAACGAAAAGAAGCAGCATTGGCCTCATATTAGATTAAAGGTCTATATTGATTTACAATCTATATGTTGTTGTTCACATTGTAAAACCAGGCAGGGTGTTCCTGATATTATGGACAACAATGAGATTACATATTTGTATTCAGACCTAGCAAGGTGTGAGCAAAGTACTACTGTACTACTGTAGGTGCTATATAACACAGGTATAGCTCCTGTCATCTGCTTCACATAAGCAGAACCGTCAAGATTCCCCTCAAGCCCTAAATGATCTTACAACATTTCAGTTCTGTCAGGACTTGCTTGATCCTGACTTGCTTGTTTTTTTTTGTTTGTTTTTTTTTAACACTTTCAGAATATCCATCTTAATAAGCTAGATCATGTGATATCATGAGATGTGTGCAAGACCACTTAGCTCTATCAGTCTAGATGTGCTTTAATTAGAGCCAACTGCACATTGACATCATTCATCATATTGTTAGAATCTCAGTGCATTATTAATCACTAAGAACTATCAGGCCCTCTGCATCCATGACCATTCTTGAAAATTTGTGCATCACACTGAAGTAATCCTTCGAAATGTTTCACTAACATCAGTCAAGTTCTGGATTTGAAACTTTACATTGTCATTTCGAAATGGTCTTTAAAAATGTATTAGGCAAAAAGAAAGAAAGAAAAAAAAAAAAAGTTACTTTCTTCAACATTGTTTCTCACTGTTTAAACAAATTAATGTATTTTATATAAATATATATTTAATATATAAATATGATCAACTCACTAATCAAGTATTATTGACAGCATTAACAAAACCTTCGATCTCTTAAATAACTCTGTGTTATAATTTAGCTGTTATATTGCAGCCTGTGCAATAAGTACAGGAAGAACTGAAATCTGTCCATCTTAAATCTGTTAAGTTAGTTCTACATTAAAGCAACACCAAACAATATCCAGACTTTACATTATTTTCCAGTTTTGTTGTGTGGTTCTGTGTTGTTTTCAGAATCATCCCTTACATCTGTAATAGATTTCGAGTTTTTGTTTTTTTGTCAAAGAATTACAGAAAGGGAAAAATAACCAAAAATGGTGAATCCTGAGGTCTGAAAACCTCCACCTGGTTTAAAACAAAAAACAAAAAACAACCTTCCACCTGCTGTCACATGTAACTGGTTGGTCTAGCTCTTTGTCCAATGGTTCTTTTTAAAATATGGTGCACGTTTTAGACTTCCGTCCTTCCGTAACTTCTGGTATAGAGAAAGACAGACAGGAAAAAGCGGTTAAGGGTTAGAGCAAACAAATTAAATGTTCTTACCATCACATGGAAACCCCTTGATTAATAAAAAAAAATATGGCTGTTTGGAATTTATTTATTTTTAATCAGGATTTGTCAGTGGCTTTAAATAGACCTTTTTTGTCCTCCTGTTTCTTCTTTTCGTTCTCAATGGCATCTAGTTTGGCTTGATATACATCAGCCAGCTCTTTCCAGTGGGCTCTGTTGTTGTTCAGACCAGCAAACATGGGAGTGATCTCCTTATGGAATCTTGCAAATTCCTGCATGAGCAAGAGTTCAGTTACTCCATGTGTTTATAAGCTTGCCTTTCAAAACCTTCTCAAGGAGTTTGCTAGAAGCTAGAACTTTTTATACATTGGTAGGTACTTTAAATTTAGCTTTGCCAGTTATAAGAGATACTGTTGTACTCAGCCTGACCAAATGACCACTGAGCATCTCACAAACCAAAATAAAAAGCAAATTCACCTTGTACACGAATGAGCAGACAAAATCAATGAAGCCACACTGCATCTTGGGGAGCTCATCCGCCTTCTTCCTGTCCATCATGGGCTGAGGAAAGATTTCCCAAGAAACATTTATTAGCTGCTGGACAAACCTAGATAAAATCTCTTAAACTCTCTCTTAATTGAGCTTTTCGGTTTTAGTGCTATATAAATTACTCACAATAGGTTCTTGCTCAAGTACAGTCCTCTCTAGGTCTCCCTGCTCCCAGAATTCAGCAGCCACCATCAGAGCCACCTTCAGGAGAAATAAATGCTCTTTAGAAAGTTGTGTGACAACCAACTTTACAGACCACTTGTGTGTACATTGTAAATGACATGCCTTGCTTTGGACCTCCCATGGTTTTGTGATGGCAGACAGGTCACAGCCTGTCATCATCATTGCCCTGTATTCAGCCAGAAACATTATTGCAATATGTCAAAAATAATACCCAGCATTATACTAATTAATAAATACCCAATATTTCTAGATTCTGCTAAACACAAATGACAAAAGAAATTTTATTTACATGATGACTTCTTTCCTAACGGGATTGGTTGTTATAAAGTTAATGGCTTCCTTGTCATCTGTCATTGGTTCTGTGGTATCAACAATCTTCTGGAACAATGTTCTTTTTCTGTGAGGTATAGAAAGAAGAGAGCATTCAGACAGACCAGTTATATTTTAAGATGGATTGATGCAAGTCATAGGGGCAAGACCTACTTGAAGTACAAAGCCAGATCAGTGGCAATGATGCAGACATCATGTAAATGCTGTACTGTTTCAAACTGGCGTTTCTGTAGAGTCTGAAATATGTTTAGGTTCTGCAGACCAAAGAAAACAAAACAGTGAGATGGATCATGCCTACATATACAGTGCCTTGCGAAAGTATTCGCCCCCCTTGAACTGTTCGACCTTTTGCCACATTTCAGGCCTCAAACATAAACAATTTTTCAGTTTTTTATTTGTTGAAAAAATTTGAAATATCCAATAAATTTCGTTCCACATCATGATTGTGTCCCACCTTTTGTTGATTCTTCACAAAAAATTACAGTTTTATATCTTTATGTTTGAGGCCTGAAATGTGGCAAAAGGTCGAACAGTTCAAGGGGGCCGAATACTTTCGCAAGGCACTGTACTATAAGGCCAAAAGTATGGGGACATCTACCCATAACACCCATATGTGTTTTTCCACAAACTATTGCCAGAGAGTAAGTTGGAAGCACACAATTGTATATGATGTCTATATATGCTGTAACATTACAATTTCCCTTCACTGAATCTGAGACGTGCATGGCATGACGATGCCCATGTGCACAAAGTGAGTGCTATGACAACATGATTACGTTGGAGTGGAAGAATTTGAATGTCCTGCACAGAGCCCTAACCTCAACTTCGATGAACTCCTTTGGGATGAATAGGAACACCAACTGTGCCCCAGGTGTTCTTGCCTGACATCCGTGCCTGACCTCACTAATGTTCTTGTGGCTGAATGATCACACTTCCCCACAGCCACGCTCCAAAATAGCTGAAAGCCACCCCAAAAGTATTGTACCAGCAAAGAGGGTACTAAATCTGGAATAGGATGTTCAACAAGCACATATAGGTGTGATGATCAGGTGCCAATTAACTTTTGTCCATATAGTGTACATAATCTCTATATAAACTTTACATATCTGAATTACATTGTATGTTTCCAAACCTCTTCTGCCATAAGAGTCTTGCTATATTCAAGATGGTGTCTCTCCAGAATAGAGGACCCATGAAGTTTGGCCAAAGGTGAAGCACTCCTGTAATGGAAATAAAATTATTATTATTGAATCTGCAACAAAACCAAGTGATGAAAAGAAACAGTCAATTTCATACTTTGTCTGATAGAGATTGTTGGTACCCCTGTGGTCAATGTCATGGCAAAAAGCAGCCGCCACCATCGCAAAGGCATCAAGGTCTGAGTAGTATTTTCTCAGCTTTCCAGTCTGTGTGGAGAGAACACAGAGTAACAAGGGAAATTATGACATGGTGGTAAAATATTAGGTAAAGAGGAACAAATGAATAAAAGTTGTTTATTTGTTCGAGACATCAGGGTGACCATGTCCAGTGATCATTTGTGTACACATTTGCTTGTCTTGCTCAGATAATCTGTACTCATTGTGAACTCTCTTGTGAACTTGCACCCACTAGGAAGGACACATGTTTGATGGGATCAAGGTTAACCTTGGCCTGATACTGCAGGTGTCTATTACATTCTGAGTGCTAGGTGACTGATGCAACATTACATGATTGATCTCTCTTATTAGAATCAAATAATAATTTCTGTTGAATAATTTTCCCATGTGAATAACACAACTCACACTTTACTAGGAACACATTCACACCTGGTCATTCATGCAGTTATATAGACAGACCACATACTCTGGTTTCCTCCCCCAATCCAAAGATATGCATGGTAGACTTATTGGCATGTTCAAAAAAAGTGTCCATAGTGTATGAATTGGTGTGTGAATGTGTGTTATTGTGCCCTGCAATGGATTGGCATCCTATCCAGGGTGTCCCCTGCCCTGTGCCCCATGCCCCCTGGGATAGGCTCCTGGTTCCCTGTGACCCAGTGAGGATAAGAAGATGGATGGATGGACGGATAGATGGATGATCCCATAAGCAAAATTGTTAAAATGTCCAATTTTCCAATCAGCCAATCATGTGGTAGCAGCACAAGCCAAGAGCTTTAGGTAATGTTCATCAAACATCAGAATGGGGAAAATGTTATCTTGGTGACCGTGGTTTGTTGGTGCCAGACAGAATGGTTTGAACATCTCAGACACCGCTGGTCTTCATACACAAGTCTTTAGAGCTACATAGAATGATGTGATAAACAAAAACATCCACTTAGTGGCATTTCTGTGAGTGAAAATGCCTTGTTATAGTGGGGAGTCTTGGGAGAAAGGTCTGGTTTAAGCTGACAGAAAGCTTACAGTAGCTCAAATAAACAACTCTTTACAACCGTGATGAGCAGAAAGCATATTAGACATCAAGTTAAACCTTTAAGCAGATAGACTACAACAGCAGAGGACCTCATCAAGTTGTACTCCTGTCAGCTAAGAACAGGAAGGCTTCAGTGGGCACAGGCTCACAGAGAGTGGATAGTTGAAGATCAGAAAAAAAGGTTTCCTGGTGTGATTGCATCTCTTTTTCTTCTGTGATATGCAGATTTAAGGGTCAGAATTTGAACAACACCATGAATCCCTGGACCCATCTTGCAGCTTTCTTGGGACCCATTGGGCCACTACCAATTGAGCATCGTTGAATGCCAGATCCTATCTGAGTATTGTTGCTGTCCACATGCATCACTTTAGGGTCATAATGTACCAATTATTTAACAGCTACTTCATTAATGATAATGTATTATGTCACAAAGCACAAGTCCTCTGAATCCAATAGAACACCTCTGGAATGTGGTAGCATAGGAGATATGCAGCATGAATGTGCACCTGAAAAATCAGCAGGAATTACATGATACAATGTCAACATATCAACATGGAACAGAATCTCCAAAGGAATGTTTCCAACATCTTGTGGAATCCATGCCATGAAGAAATGAGTTTGTTATAAATATTATTATCTATACACAGAACAAATTCCACTTAACACTGAAACTGAATAAATATTACTCACCTGCAGTAAACAGAACATGGTCTGACCCACGTTGAAGCCATGCCTCCAGTTATGGTAAGTAATGTCTCTGTAACCCTTCCTGACTGTGTACATCCATCTGGTTAGAACCTGAGGAAAGTTTGGGAAATACACTAAGTCACTAGAAGATGCAATCGAGAACCTCTGAGTTAACAAAAATGAAGAGAGGGTTATTTTAAGGACTCACACCAGAAAATATGGCAAAACAACAAATAATCACATGCAATTACCAGTATATATAATCCAGTTATGATCTTTGAATTTAATTAACTGATCATTATAGAATATATGTACTATATCACTGCAGTTTTAAATTAGATTGCAACATGACAGTATTACCAAAATTTTATTACACTTGTTATTAATAATAACATAAATAGCATATTCACACAATAGAATGCAATTTGACATTTGTTTAAGTGGTATAGTTGTGCATTATCTGGAAATCCAATTGACATGAAAATGTGTCTGACCTCTGGGGGAACTTTGAACTTCTCCACCACTCCAAGTTCAAAGAAGCAGCGAATACCACACTTGATAAGGTCGAATTCAGACAGAGGAAAGTCACTGAAGTGGAACTCCAGCAGATCAACATCCTTGGCTTCAGGTATGTTTGCCCTCTGTTTATGAGCATGTGCGATAGTGAAAGCCCACCATCAGACATAATTCAAACTTCTTTATTTCCACGCTGCTTAAACACTGTTGGCTAATTATGTAAACAAAGTGTCCAGAAAAAGGATGCTGCAACTCATTTACTCATTGTGTAAAGACTGAAAAAGACTTACCAAGAGTTTGTACATTTCTTTTTGATCACACTCCTCTGGTTCTTTATTAAACTTCTCCCTTGTGTTCTGTAATACATGAACAAAGCATGTAAGATGGATCAAATATTGACACTGACCTGTACTGAAATTTTTTTTTAAATAGTGAACACTCGTAATGTAGTGAGCTCACCAGGATCTCCTGGACCTCATTCAGGGATGCTCTTGTTTGGTACATAACCATCTCCTGAGCAATTTCTTTCCTCCACTCCATTTTGTTCAGTTTATCATAAGTGTCACAGTTGAGCACAGACCAACCAAGGAATTGTGTGAGGGCCTGTGTGAGAAGATGAAACCTCAACCACAGCCAACGTCTGAACCAACATCTGAAGCATTAAATAAATTGAATGGTAATGGTAGTAGCTGTTTCACCTCAGTGATCTGCTCATCTTGCTCATCAAATGGCTTGCCATCTTTTCGGTTGAAGAAAGTGGCAATGCCTACGATTTCCTCTTTTTTGTTGACTATCGGAAGAGACAAGACGTTCTTGATGACAAAGCCTGTCTCATCCACGGCTGTTTTCTGAGGTCAAAATAAACAGACAGAGACTGAAGAAAAATGGACAAACCCAATTAGAAACAAATCTCATATGCATACTTTTCTGTGTAAATTACACAGTGATCTGGCTTGCAACAGAACACCGTGCATTGTCCAATGCGTCTTTGTCCAAATTCTAAATTAAATATTTAATATTTTCTTGTGTGAAGAATTAATACAAAAACCAACATAAAGTGTGTTAGTAAAGTTTTGGGCCATGACGAGTCACCCAAACAACTTCAGTACATCTTGTCATAGATTGCTCAGTTGTAAGTAAATGTACTGGAAGGATAAACACCATTCTTACAAAAGATATTCCCTCAATTGGTGTTTTGGTACTCTAAGGTTCCCCAGTTCAAATCTTAAATTAGGTTACTGTCTGTGTGGATTTTCTGTACAAGTTTTCTCCACTGTCCATGTAGGAAGAACATGGATAGTGGATTGGCTACACTAAACTGGCTTAGGTGTGAACATGTGTTTTCTCAGTTCGGTGTCTCATAAAGAGATCATTTCTGCCTTACGACCAGTGTAGTTCTGGATTCACCATGACCCTGGCCATCCATGTACAAAATCCCCTTATGTGTTGGGTTGAGATCTGGTGACAGTGAAGGCCAGAGCAAATGATGTATGTAATTTTCATGATCATCAAATATTCAGTGAGCTCTTGTGTCCTGTGAATGGGGGTGGAGTCCTTAAAGAGACTACTCACATCAGGATAGAAATGTTTCATTGTAGGATAAAGGTGATCTATTGGAATAACTTTGGATTGATTTACAGTGAGCCTTGCGTTTAGGGGGACCAGTGGTCCCAGCAAAAATAAATAAATGGCCCAAAATTTTTTCTTTTAATTTGTCACCCATCTTTATACTGTATATTCTTGTATTGAAACTCGAGTCATATGTTATAGTTGTTACAGTTAATCACGGATAATATTGTGATTACCATATAACATTCTATTATAATATAACAGCTGATTCTGTGATACTGTGGGGGAAGGGGTCTGTTTTGTGCACCGTACCTGGAATGTGAAGTATTCATCAGCCGCAACATTCATCATGTTACAAATCTGCAAACAGCAGACAAGCAGTGTTTTTATTGCACAAAACAGATTCACTTTACACTATACAGTCATGTGAAGAAAAAAAAAATAAGGACATATTTGGACGAGCAAACATTTTATCATGTTTGAAACAGTGCATATTAATAAAGTTGATACACTTGAATAAAAGCACAAGGAAAAATAGTGTGTTTAATTATTTATTCAACAGAAATATTAATAGATGTGATATTCTTTTGTGGAAAATCCTTTTCTCTGTAGACCTCTTCAGCTCTTGGCATGATGACAAAACAAACCTCAATAACAAAAGCAACACCAGACAGAAGATGTGAGGTTTAAATTAGACAGATTCCACCTTCACTCCCTAAGCAGGTTCTGATCACTGACACTCAATCTGGAATACCTGATTATAATTTTATGGATTTTAAGGTGTGGTAAATGTAGGGGTGTACTTACTTTTTATGTATCATTTGATAGAGTGTATCACCTTTATTAATAGGCATTGTTTCATTGTCCAAATATGTAAATAAATAAATAAATAAATAAATAAATAAATTGAATAAATAAAAATACAATGTATATGGGGTGTACTTATTTTTTCACATGACTGTATATACCAAAGGCTAACTTGGAATCTAATATTTAGAGCTGCAGACTCTCAATTATGGACTATATGGTTACTTAACCTTTTTTAAGATACTTGGTAAGAATTATGTGCAAGATGAGAACAAGGGTATTATTATATAGGAAAGAACTTACAAAGCCATTTTCAGCTACATAGCTGGGGAGTCCACTAACAAGGGCCCAGTGATCTGCAGGCGGTCCCCTGCAGAGAAAATCAATTGCAAGCACAATACAGCTTAGCATGCAATTTGTTGTAGCTGAAAATGTCTCGTGTACAGTGGACACAGTAGTTCTGTTAAAATACAAATAATACTTACGGTATGACTTTGATTTCTTCCTTGGCTTCTAAAAGATAATCAATGATTTTGTAGAAGTTTATTTCCTGTGAAGCATACAAAGAAACATATCAGTCATACTGATTTTCCACAGTTAACTGTTTTAAATAGAATAAATGGCAGTGAAATGACACATGCCCTGCCATCAGGTGTCTTGGGCCCTTTGTACGGTTCCACGTCTCCCAGTTTAATCGGCCACTCATCATAGAATTCCTAAACCAGAACAACACAACGAATGGTTGACAAGAAATTCTGAAGAATGCGATAGTGCTAAAAAGTTCCTTATGATAAGTGAGTGATGATATGTGTCTGCTATGAATGACGTACCCTCTCTTTGGTCATATCCAGTAGCCCCACAGAGTACCTCTCACACTGCAGGTAGGTCCTCACAGTGTACAAAGCTTTGTGAAACTGTCTCTCAATGTCCGTCAACTCTTCAAATACTTTGCTGGCAGACCAGAGAAGAACCTGCAGTATCAGTGAAAGAACAACAGCCATGTGGCCTTGCCATTGGCTTTAAACATCATGGCGAAAAATATAGAAGGTTCTTGTCCATTGACGAGTTACCTGGCTTCTTCTGGATTCTACATTCCACATATAATTGGTGTAATGTTGAAGAGCGATGACCGAGGCAAAGGTTATATAATTGTTGAAGAGCTTTGAAGAGAGCAAAATGTATGTTTTAATAGATTGCTGGTTGGTGGCAACTGAAAGCAAATCAAAATCAAATGATAAATGTTAAATAGACATTTGGTACTTCAGCATGTTGCTAAATGGTGCAACTGCAGCAGTATGACAAGGTAAGTGTAATGATACTAAATACACTTCTGTGGCAGTTTGCCTGGAGTTTGAGCATGCAACTTTCCAGGTCTTGGACTACTGTGTGGTCATGAGGTCACTTCCCATGTGAAATGTAAAATGACTTTAAAACAAGGAAGTATTTCACCTGAAATATTCTGAATTTCACCTTAATCTCCACCATTAATATAATTGTTGTCGCATCAATGTGATATTTTGGTTGCACATAATATATACTGGTGTATTGTTACACTGCGTGTTACTGTTGTTGCAAGTTAGCCTTCAAATTTTTCGTTTGACCTGCTGCTTTGTGAAAGTTGTGTGACTGTTGCACTCCAGGGTTTATTTATGTGTCCATCAGTTTCTCCTACAGGCTTGGTCTTGCACTTGTTTCTGGTCAGTAGGTGGAAGCTTAGTCTTGTTGCACTTGCTGACCTCTAAAATCTAGATGCTAGACGCATTGTTATTCTGCATTATTTTGGATAACAGTATATGCCAAATGAGTAAACATGAATGTAATGGAAATGTTTCGTAATGTGCAATTTTGTGCCAATGTGACTGTTCGCAGTTCAGAGTCCAAATTATTTACGCTTACATGCTCATCTGTTTTTGAGAATTCTGTTCCTCCGACTTTGTTTAATGCTATGATGACTCCCAACAGATCCTTTCCACAAACAATTGGAGCAGCCATCAGGTTTTTGGTGGTGTAGCCTGTCTGGTTGTCTACAAAGTCACTGAACCGGGGGTTCTTGTTAAAAGAGAAGAAAGATTCAAATGAACATTTACTGAATTTAACTGACGGCTTCATGGTCATCAGATAACTCAGTTATATCTTGTCTGAATAAAAGAAAAACAGTAGTTAATGAACAAATAAATGAATGGAAGAATGAACGAGAGAAAATGAATCTTTAACTTCATGATAATTACTGATTTATTAGGATATAAATTTTGATGTGAATAAATTACATTGTTGCATGCAAACTACTATGGTAAAATATTGGTTGGTGGTAATTATGGAAATTAACAGAGCCTGTAGGTACACATGAATGTTATCAACAAATGAGACATCTGTTGAATGACTTATGGGGGGATACTATTTTTATATTCCTCATTTATGTATCCAACATCACATTCACATAACTATGACTGAATAAGATTGCAGAGTGAACGCTAATTTCTTCTTATGCCTGCTAAGATCTAGTGGCTATATATATGTTCACTCATTGGCTGTAGCTCAAACAGTGTTTAACCTAATTGGCTTTGGCCATGTAACGTTAAAAATAGTTTGAAAATGTTCTGTTATGTAATGGTGTAAAATGGGGCATAATATATATTTGTAGCAAATGATATCTTCATACTTTACACTTCTGCAAAATGTTTATATCATCATAAATAACACTTCTTTCAATGAATCAGTATCAACAAAAAAATCATTTCATTATGACACTGTTTTTAAGAGAAGCTAGTTTCCTCTAATATTATTCTGAATCTCCAAATCTTAATTTTGTGTACATGGCACAGTTCAAGAGAGAAAAGTAATTTGCCTTACTTACTATTGCTTGCAAAGATGATTAATCCATGGATGTTTAAGGGTTTGGTTTTATTTGAACACTTCTGCGAATCAGTGGCTTAAACAGTACAATAACTGCTGAAGCTAATTAAACAAATTTAACCTAAAATGGCTTGTATTCTTATTTACAAAATGAAGGCATAATTTTAATAGCACTAATAACATTCTTGGATTTAGATAGGAATCCGGTTTTTTTTTTCTTCTTCTTCTTTTTTTTCCTGCTACAACACAAGTGGCATGTCCATTTGTTTGGCCAATTACAATCGTATGTTTGCAATAAAAAAACATTTGTTATACACATTAAGCATAACAGTTAGCAAAAAGAACAAAGGGCCTTTACAATGATAAACTTTTGAGATCATGCACTCACCTGCTTCACGTCAGGTATGTTAACTCCCTTTTTGTTTGTGGCTATTTGCCCAACTATGCCGATGTCAACGGGGAACACAATTTCAGAAAATGGGTTGACCAAATTGCTCTCATATGTGGAGGTAGGAGTAACGTCAAAAAGACATGTGGCAAGCTCTGGAATTCCATTCCTTGCTCGGGATATAAAGTAGCTGCATCGATCTGCATTCACTAGCATACATATTCTCTGGATGACCTTGTGCATGCTCTTCTCCATGACTATTTCACCCTGTAATTCCCTGACCAGATCAAATATGATAGCAGCCTCCTGGATCTGGCAGACATCTTTGTAAGAGGATGGATCTTTGATCTCGAGCTTCTCCGTAAAAGCAGCATTGATAACTTCAGACCGCAGCTTCTTATCAAAATACTCTCTTGCAAACTGTGGGTTATTTTCCAAGTATTTTTCCACACTGTCCTTGTCTGCCATCTTATATCAGGTGTGTTATTGTAAGGAGGTCCTTAAAGAAGATGCATCACCTGCAGAAAGCCAGAAGGAGAAGAGGAACAGTATTGCTTGTTTTATTGGATAGCTCCTTCACCCAGTTGCATCCTACACTGTAGTGCCGCATAAAGCACAAAAGTCTCCTGGTCTTCTCCGTCAAGCTAGAAGACTACAGTGGCTTACAGGCTGAAGGGATCAAAGCAACTGCTAATTAAAGTTACGTCATGACATTAAACCTCCTAAGCTTTCTTAACCTGCAAATCCCCATGCTGATCATTTTACATTCTAAAATCCAATCAGTGGCAAGTCTTGTTTTGTGCCTTAAATGTCATGATGTGCTATGTTATACGTCAACCATTTCTCTGGAACGATGCTTAAATATTAACAATCTATATACATAGACCAGGGTAATGAGCCTGCTTAGACCTCATTCTGGTCCTCTGATCCTTCAGGCATGTTTATAACATACCTGAACTGAGCAATCAAGAACACTGAATGTCTGTTATAGTTCTTTATCCATCCTGTTAATCCCAGCTACAGTGGTGTGAAAAAGTGTTTGCCCCCTTCCTCATTTCCTGTTCCTTTGCATGTTTGTCACACTTAAGTGTTTGGA
>JAFFST010051709.1:39743-52867 GCA_022414735.1 Noturus placidus | reverse complement strand
TTGGTTTGATGTTCCGAAACACTTAAGTGTGACAAACATGCAAAGGAACAGGAAATGAGGAAGGGGCAAACACTTTTTCACACCACTGTACGTCTACCAGCCTTGAATGGATACTACTAGCCAATAGTTCATAAAACTTTAAATCACTTTAACAATAACTTTAAATCTGCTGTTCACTTTACAAGAAATGTATAGCAAAATTTGCACTCAAGAATCCTATCACTTTACTGTTTTGCACAGCAGTGAGAAGTAACATTCAAAAAAAAAATTGTGCTATAATTAGCCAGATTGCACTGTCTACAAGTCAGTGACAAGGATCTATTTCCAACAATGGGATTAAGACTGACTCGTTATGCTGCTGAATGTAAAATAGGGTACAAACTTTTTCCCCCTATCTTGAGGGGGAAGAAAAGGATGGACCATAAGACAGCAGAAGGCTTTGCAACTTTGGTACTTGGCACAGAAAATCCAGGATTAAGTAAGAGGTGATTACTACGATGTGCTCTCTTGAAGAGGGTTTGCATAGCTGATTGGTTACACACTGAAGTTTACAGGCTGGAGCCACCAAAAATGATTTTGACCGATGTATGAAAAATGCAAGCTGCCATACAGTATATCCAATGTCAATACCATGATAGTTTGTGAAGGTTTTTGAAGACAACATAGACAACAGCTTATCTGGGATCTTTCTCTTTTTTTGCACACATGCACACTCCTTTCAATTTTAAACAAACAAACAAACAAATAAATAAATAAATAAATCTCTTTTGCTGATGAAGCATCCAAATGTCTCCTCTGGATAGTCCAACCATCCATCCATCATTACTTTGTAGGATTACAGTATTCCTATTCACACTAGATCCAAAGCAATAAAAATGCTAGCACAGTAAAGTGCCTTGTAGCTTTGGCATCTAGCGGTGATTTCTACAGAACAATTGCCGAAACAGTGCATGCTAGCTTAATGGTTAGCACATTTGCCTAGCACCTCCGGGGTTGGGAGGTTTGATTCCCACCTTGGAATCCCACCTTGCATCGGAGTTTCCTCCGGGTAATCCAGTTTCCTCACCCAGTCCAAAGACATGATTGGCATTTCTAGAATTGTGTGAGTGTGTGTGATTGTACTCTTGTGTGTGATTGTACTCAGATGTATAAGATGTACTAAGATGATATGAGAAAGAAACCTTCAGAGGAACCAGACTCAGAAGGGAATCCGTCCGAATCTGGGTAACAACAGATAGTGTGAAAGTAAAGGGAAGATCATTATAGTTTTATATGAAATCTGTTTTGTTGAACTACTCCACTGTTCACTAAAGCAGGCTCGAGTGCAAAACTGCAGACACTGTCCTCGTGTTATCTACTCAAGCCAATATGTCTCCAGAAGAGATGGATTAAACACTACCCTCCTTCCTCCCATCTCAAGCCAGCATATTCATACTGCATTTGACTGACAATGACAAGCTGTACACTCAATACTTTACATTGTAGCAAAGTGTCATTTCTTCAGTGATGTCACATGAAAAGACATCATCACATATTTACACAAATGTGAGGGGTGTACTCACCTTTGTGAGATACTGTATATATACCCACACAGTATACACATCTTTATAGTGAATGTTCTAGATTTAACAAGCTAATTAGGGATGTCACAAGAACCGACACTTTGGTACCAACTCAGTACCAACCTTCTTAAAACATGACTGTACTTGTTTTTCTGCAGTAGCGTGGGTACAGGTTTTAATGAATGTGCCGAAGTTGCAATTCTTCCAGACCTGATGGCGGCAACAAATAGGCACAAGTGTTTTAGTTGGTCCACAAGTGGTGAAGAAGAAGAATGCTGCGAAGCTGGTGTGCAACCGATGCTACTGTATCTTTCATTTCAAACAAAGCGAGGAAATACCTGGAATTTGGCAAAGCACCTGAAAGGTGGTCCTATATTATATTTACATTTACATTTACATTTATTCATTTAGCAGACGCTTTTATCCAAAGCGACTTACAAATCTGAGCACACACACACACCAATGGGAGCAGAGCTTCCATGCAAGGTGCTAGCTTGCCATCGGGGGCAACTTAGGGTTCAGTGTCTTGCCCAAGGACACTTCGGCATGGGATCAGCCGGGCCAGGATAAAGTGCTTACTGAAGATGAATGAATCGGTGAATTTTCAGATATCAAACCTGGTTGTTTCTCTAGATAAAGCATTAATCATTGTTAATTTTAATATTCATTTTGATAACCCAAAAGACCCTTTGAGCACAGTGGTTGTGTCCATTCTAGATTCAGTAGGGGTCAATCAAAATGTAATAGAACCCACTCATAATGGTGGTTACACTCTTGACCGAATACGAACATATGGATTAAATATAGAAAATATAGTGATATTTCCGCAATCTGAAGTTATCTCAGACCATTATTCTCATCTTGTTTAAATTGCGTATTGGTCATAGTACTTGCACCTCGCCACACTACTGCAGAAAACGTACATTCACGTCAGCTACTGCACCGAGCTTAATCAATAATCTCCCAGAGACATCAATTATATTTTGATCACAGTCTGATCCCAAAGACCTCGATCAGGCGACTGAATGCTTAGAGTCAACACTCCTCTACATACTAGATAGAGTGGCTCCACTCAAAAAAAATTAATTAGAGAGAAAAAGCTAGCACCCTGGTATAATGATCAAACGCGTACCTTAAAACAGACCACTCGACAATTAGAACGTAAATGGCATCAATCCAAATGAGTAATATTTCAACACAGAAGAAGAGCCTCTTGAACTACAGAAAATCTCTTAGCGATGCCAAAACAGTCTATCTCTACACCAGACAGTTAACCCTGTAGATTATAATATAGCAATATCTGATCAATGATTAAAATGTTTTACTCCTCTTAGAGAGACCAAACTAACTTCATTAATCTCTTCAGCAAAATCATCAACTTCTATACTAGATCCTTTACCTACAGGTTTCTTCAAACAGATTTTTCCGGGAGGAACTGAACCCCTTCTAAAAATAATGAATTCTTCCTTTAGCACTGGCTATGTACCAAAATCATTTACATTAGCACTTATTACACCCCTGATTAAAAAATCTGACCTTGACCCCTCTTTTTAAGGTTGTAGAACAGCAGTTATGCTCGTACCTATATAGGAACAACATTTATGAAATGTATCAGTCAGGATTTAGACCTCATCATAGTACAGAGACAGCGTTAGTTAATGTAGTAAATGACCTTCTACTGGCCTCTGATCAGGAGTATGTCTCCTTGCTTGTGATACTTAGTGTAGCTTTTGATACTATAGATCATGCTATTCTCCTTGATAGACTTGAAAACATTGTTGGCATTAAGGGAACAGTCCTCTCCTGGCTCAGGTCTTATTTTACCAATCTTTTTCAATTCATAGATGTAAATGGCGATTTCTCCATACATACCAAGGGTAAATTTGGTGTTCCACAAAGTTCTGTTTTAGGCCCACTGCTTTTTTACTTTATATATGCTACCTCTAGGTCAAATTATTCATACACATGGAATTAGTTTCCACTGTTATGCGGATGATACACAGTTGTATGTTTCAGTGAAACCAGATGACAGACAGCAGCTTAATACATTTGAGGAATTTGTAAAGGACATTAGACGCTTATTAACTTCCTCTTACTTAATTCTGATAAGACAGAAGTACTTGTACTAGGACCACATTTAGCTATAAGTAAGATTTCTTATTACATAGTTACTCTGGATGGACTTTCATCATGTGCAGCAGTAAAAGACCATGGTGTGATTATTGACTACAGTCTTTCATGTAGATAATATTACTAGGATAGCTTTCTTTCATCTCAGAAATATTGCTAAGATAAGAAATATAATGTCACTACGTGATGCAGAAAAAAAAGTTCATGCTTTCCTTTTTATTGTCTGGATGTTCTAGTAGGAGCATAAACAAGCTCCAGTTAGTCCAAAATGCAGTTGCAAGAGTCCTAACTACAACGAGAAGATATGACCACATCACCCCGATCTTATCCACACTGCATTATCTCCCAGTAAAATTTTGTATTGATTATAAAATACTACTACTGACCTATAAAGCACTGAATGGTCTCACGCCACAGTACCTGTTAGAGACAAAGGAATCTCAGATTATGTCCTTCAGTCCTCTGTCAGCCTTTTTACTTCTCTTAACTCTTAGTTCTATGATATGAGTGAGAAAGTGTGGTTGACCGCAGTCTGTTCAGCCCTGGACTGTCTAAATGAACACACACTGACACAATGCTGTTCACAGAGACATTCAGTTTATTTCGTCTAGAACAGGAGTATTTATACACATAGATAACAGCATTTGTTAGCACAGACACACATAAACAGAAGCTATAACCCACTATTTCAAAATCCAAAGTGTCTTAATAGCAGTTCATAATATAAGAGAGTACATGACCCAAGAGAATTCCCATCAGTACCTGAGTGAACTTTTGGTCTTTTTGTGATCCGCCACGCCTACTTAGATCAAAAGGTGCAGGCTATTTGTTGGTAAATGGAATAGTAAAGGCTAGAGCAGGGTGAAGAGCTTTCTCTTACAAAGCCCCACAGTTATGGAACAGCCTTCCTATTAGTGTATGGGACTCAAACAGTCTCAGTGTTTAGGTCTAGGCTAAAAACATTTGTTTACTCAAGCCTAGCATGAATAGACTTTCTTTTACACAACATACCCAGTATTATCCATTATGGGATAGTCAGCATACCTAATAATCTCTCTCTCTCTTTAACTCCCTCTCTCCTTCTGTTGAGCCACACATGATATTATGGAGATGCCAGTGATCCTGACTCTTTCTGCTCTCTGGAGCTGCCTGATCCATTTTGATGCCCTACTTCTGGATGGAGCGCTCCTCAACTGGAGGCTACATTCTACCACTGTGGATGACCCCAAGCAGTGCAGCCTGGAGATTGCTTAGGATGGTACTGCTTGAAGTATGGTTATGGAAATGGTTTTGGACCTCAATTGCACATGGACATTCTTGCTGTGGTTGCGGAGACTACGTTTCTGCTATGGCTTTAGGGCTGCAATTTCCACATGCAGTTTTGCACTCGTCTCCTTTAGTGAACAGTGGAGTAGATCAACAAAACAGACTTCATGCTAAAATCATAATGAACTTTTACACTATCTGTTGTGACCCAGATGAGGACAGGTTTCCTTCTGAGTCTGGTTCCTCTCAAGGTTTCTTCCTCATATCATCTTCGTGAGTTTTTCTTTGCCACCGGCTTGCTCATTAGGGATAAATTCACACATGTAATATCTGTATTCTGTGTTTTTATGTTTCTTTAAAGCTGCTTTGAGACAATGGCCATTGTTAAAAGCTCTATACAAATAAAATTGAATCGAATGATTATCCGTTTACATTCATATTGGTACACTATAATGAAAGGTCTTTTTTCATTAATACGTTTAGCAAGATGCAAGGATCTCTGCTATAAGCAACATATTTTCCAGAATAAAACTATGTCATATGTATCATTGAGCAGGAGAGAACACTGCTCGTGATACTCACATTTAAAATATGGTAAACATGAGCACTGAAACGGTCAGCACAAGTCAGAACATGCAGGCCGTGTTTTTGTCCCAGTGAATACAAGAACTGTGAGCACTGTTCTGAAACTGCTTGAGAGTATAAATGCTGGAACACAGACATGAGAAATCTGAGTCCAGGACACTTTCAAAGTCTGTGAAACTGTTGTATGTGGATGAACATGTCTGGGGGTGTTTGTGAAAATGGGTGGGTATAAAAGAGCTCAGAAAACAGCAGGATCATGTTGTCCATTTGCCTGAATGTATTTTTATTTCTGAAAGACAGTTTGATTCACTGAAAGATTTGCAAATAACAGAGGAAAACATACATCATATGGACAGGAGCAATGGTTAATACGAAATGCTGTTTTCCAGATGTCTTACACCTATAATGTTTTGTAACACAGTTATGCAAGTTCTCTGGGGAGGGACAAAATGGTCAAATCAAGTTTTGTTGGATATATGAGACTCTTGCAGTTATGTAAAAAAATAAAAAAATACTGTCCAATGGAAAAAAAAAAATGCTTGGAGAATGTGTTTTCAGTTTCTGGGTGGGATTGCGAAATTGTCTACAGAGTCAGCCCTATATAAGCTCAGTCTGTAACAACGTTGCACGGATACTCATCCAATACGTCTGGTAAGCAATGGTCTAATCTAATTATTCTCTGGAAACTTCTACTATGCTATTACTTTACTGTTTGGACAAATCAAAAAGAATATGTGTACAACATCTGTGGTCATTGTAGCAGTCTATAGGTTTAATGGGGGTCCTTCTAAAAATCCAGGTCATCCTAATTTTCATGCTGTTTTGCAGATCTTACAGGCACAGCAACATGCTGACGCTCACAATTGCTCTTTGTGTCCTGGCCATAAGCTGGGCACAAGATTGTCAAATAAGCAACATCCCAGTAAAGGAGGACTTTGACAAGTACAGGGTAAGTAAAGTTTTGTGTTTTTTTAAAAAAATCTATTCATTCTTCATTTGTACTTTTGAAAGAGTTTTCTGTTAGTGCGTTGCCAATTTCTGGTCACAATTCTCGGTGTGTGTTGCAGTTCCAAGGAACATGGTACGCTGTAGCAAAGAAAGACCCATCAGGACTTTTCCTTCTGGATAACGTTGTTGCCTCTTACAAAGTGGACACAGATGGCAGTATGACAGCCAGTGCTTATGGCAGAGTAATCATTCTGAAGTTAGTTCAAAACATTTTCCCAAGTTTCAATTTCATTAATCCCACTTGTGAATTTAATTATCGCTTTCTTCTTTTCCAATTTCAGTAACTGGGAGACATGTGCCATCATGTTTTCCTCTTTTGAAGAAACCCCAAACCCTGCAAAGTTCAAGCTGAAATACTGGGGTGCAGCTACATATCTCCAGAGTGGATGTAAGTAAAACTAGACTTATGCAAACAAAAGTATTAGTTTCAAGGATGTCTGGCATACGAGGACTTCTCACCTAGAGGTGTAACAATGATTTTAGCTGATTTTAAGCACATTGCAATAAACATTGTCTGTGAGATCATTAAAACAAGCACAAATGGTGAAAGCTCACACTGCTGCAAATTTTGTACTTTAACCCTATTCTTGGCTCAAGTTTGAACTCTAGCCTTGTTTCTGACTGCCCCATCAGATGATGACCACTGGGTCATTGATACCGATTATGACAACTACGCCGTGCACTACGCCTGCAGAGAGCTGGACACAGATGGCACATGCCTGGATGGCTACTCCTTTATTTTCTCCCGCCACCCAACTGGCTTGAGGCCTGAGGACCAAATTATTGTGACACAGAAGAAGCACGAGATCTGTCTTCTTGGCAAATACAGGCGGGTTGCCCACAATGGTAAGTGACAGTTTGTGAATGTCATGACCATAGCTTATGAATAAAACGTACCAAACACACCACTTAACTGATATGATGCTAATCTATTGGATTACTACACATTTCTCAATTTTTGCAGGTTTCTGTGATGCGTGAGTCCATCCTACTCAAGGATTATCAATAGCCTTTTTTCATTTTCATGTCAAAACAAGTGTAAAAGAAAATCAAATATTATGAATGTAATTAATTATCCAAAACAGAACTGTACCATTGAAATAACTGTATAATGACTTCTACTATGGTTGTATTAGCTAACCGGAACTTTTTAAAATAAAAATGTTCATATTGGATATGGTTGGGTCCTATGGCTAATTTAATCAAAATACAGCACCATAAGAGCACTTAAGAGCTTGGACAACATTGCGTGAAAGGGTTAATAGCACCACCAATCCAGAAGGGGTGGTTACCATTTAATTTGCTGTTTATTCGCAGCAGTGCTGTTTTTCTTTTTCCTGTTCCCTGAAGTTGTGGTGGAAGTCTGAACATAATGTTCTGGTGTAGAAATGCAGTATACAATAACACGTCATAAAGTGACATTTTTTGTCACCACAAAAGTTTTACACATACATACAATTTACTTAAAATAAAAAGATCATAAGGCTTTATTTTGCTTAACCTTACTTGGAAGCTATATGTGAGGGATCCCACCTGGGTGCATTTTCTGAATTGAGAAATCCTTAGCCTCCTTTCCCCTGTGGTCTCAATAATCTCCATGCTTTAAATAGGTCTAATACAAGGATTTACACACATGCAGGCTAATTCAAGACAGATCTGATTTCCAGCATCAGGACAGACTACTGAAAGAGAGTCTAACCTGTGCCACTTCAACACCTTTGAGGTGATACTCGGTAAGAAAACTTGCCACTTCCGTACATTACAGAGTTACCCAAAAATAACTAACATAAGTTAAAATGTATTTTAATTATGCTCCACATTAATGGAAAAGCAATACCTTTGCAAATACTCAAAAGCCCATCAAGCACACCATTGCTTAATCCAAAACTAAGTGAAAAAAAACAGTGAAAATTCTCTTTGGAATACAAAAATAAAAAATCTGATACAAAGACATAAGGGGGGGGGGGGGGGGAGAGAAAATATAAGCAATATCTAGCCCTAATCCCTTAATTAAAGCAGTAGTCAAGATGTGCAAGGAGCTCTCTGTGCTGGCTTACAGGGTATGAGGTCCTGCAGTTGGGACACCCCAGAAAGCTCTCATCCAATGTGTTGGAGCTCTTTAATGGTGATGTGGGGTTCAGGATACGGTCCCGACTGGTCATCTTATCCAAATCCAGCCTGGGGTATGAGCTTGGCTCAGAGAACCGAGTTTCTCGCTGCGGTTTCTTTAAATTTTTATTAAAATAAAAATAAATAAAGTTAATTGATTTGGATTGACTGAATTACTTTTTGATTTACTTTTAAAATCAACTTTACCCCAAATGTGATAGGGAACATAAATATAAACATAAACATACAACTGAAGAGTTAAGGATCAAGTGTCTTGCTAAAGAGACTAATATCAATGTCCATCATAACACCTGCTACATTCTGAATAACATGGCAAATTAACTAAAATCAACCCATACAAGAGGCAAGATGGCCTGATCAACCATCTGTGGTGAAAGTGGACTTACTGCTGACTCCAAGCATGTGATTTGGTCTCTAGCCTTGCGAAGCTCCTTCAGCACTTTGTGGAGCTGGTGCTGTACACTTTGTCGGTCCAGTTTCTCGTTCTCAAAGTCTCTAGCAGACAATTGGATCTGCCAAATAAAGTTGAAAATGCTTTAGAGAATTGTTCCATCATCTCTCTGGTATTATAAAATGTTCACTGAAGCAAAATCTTGTACCTGTTGCTCTAAAAAAGCCATTCTTTTCTGATTTTCATGCTGAGCCAGTAGAGATTTCTGAACAAGGTTCACCTTTCAAAGAAGAAACCATTATGCTTGTAGGTGAGACAGGGACAGTGTAATTGACCTGTACTATACACATGAGGTGCAGTGCATGGACTGAAAAGATGCTTGGAAGAATATACAAGGAACAATTACCTGATCTTTTCCAACATTCTCATTGTTACGAACAGAATATATTTACACCTAAAAACTGTATTTATTACAAATGTATTACTGCTCTGAACAGCTTACCTGCAGTAGCAGCTCGGCAGCTCTCTTCCTTTCCTCCTCAAGTCTTACATCAGCTGCCTCTATCTCACATTGCAGTCTGGCTACTCGCGCATTGTTCAGTTTCCTTTCCTCTGCTAAAGTCTGTCGGCCAGATCTCCGCTCCTCTTGCAGCTCCTCCTGGGCTCGCACCACCTCATGGCTCTTCTCTTCATACTTGGCTTTCAGCCCCACCAGCTCGGCCTGTAAGCAGCTCACCCTTTTGCGTTCCTCCTCAATTTCTCTCTGGCTCTCCTGCAGCTGCTTCTCCTGCTGCATGGAGGCAGATGACTGACCTGGATCACAGTAATCAGAAAGACAGACCTCTGAATATTACCTTTCATGAAGTTAAGCAAATATAGTTAATAATGCAAGATAATTGGGAGTACATAGCATGATCTTGTTTATGTAATGCTAACTACTGACTTATCAGACTTTTTCAGTCAGTATAAACAAAAAATAGTTTTTTTGTTGTTTGTTATAAGATTAGTCAGGACACTGCTGGGTTTCTGTGTGTAGAGTATCATGTGTTTAGCTGCTGGTGAGCTGAGTGATGGGAAAGGGGAGGGGTGCAATCCCTCTGCTTTACAAACAATTCACACCTCTCCATACTAACACTGGTACAGACAATAAAATTTTAATATTTAAACCCAATAGGTTAGGCAAAATAATAATAATAACAAGGCTTTAAGAATAATAAATTCTTAAAGCCTTGAGTGTCTTCTTTCATTTGAGACATTAAATCACTACTGTGGGGTATGACATCGCAAATAAAATCAATGCTGAATCTGAGTACCCCCCCAAAAAAACATGCAGCCTCTGGTAAGCGTTAACAGAACAAATATAGTTTAAGTCTCACTGCCTAACTATACTACACTCTACAGACCTACTGTATATTAATCTCAGTCCTGTCCACTGTAGTCCATTAAATGTTTTTACTGTTGTGCCTTATGGCTGATGCACTGCTGTACATGTTTGTCTTTTGCAACCTACTTTTCTAAGAAAAAATGTCCCTGCCCTTTAGCTTTTTTTGTTGCACATCGCACTCGCTGAATTGATCTGAAGTTTACATGTTGAATGATCTTTGTGGACCATGTAGATAAGACAACTTGACATGTCAGCTAGAATTATTTACTAACCATCAATGACCAATTGATAATGCAGTTACAGAGAACAACATGGTCACTGCTAAGAAAAAGAGCAGATGTGAAGTGGCCCTTTAAAAACATCTGTAGATGCAGAGCTTCTCGTGGGATGTAAAAGAAGGGGATTCACTCCAGTGACATCACTTCCTATTGAAATGGGATTTTCAGTGAGGCCCTACCTTCTGAATTGGTCTCTTTGTGCTGCTGTTCTAGTGTTTGCTTGGCTTGGTTTAACTGCTGCTCGAGCTCTGCACTTCTGGCAAGAATCCCCTGAACGTAGGCCTCTCTCTGCTGGTCATAAACAAGCCAGTGCTGATTTTTTTCCAGAGCCTTGCACAGGGGGAAATAAAACAGATGTCGACAGGTAATGAGTTCACTATGCTGAACAGCAACAGAGAAGAAAATCTAAGGGTCATGCTGTTTGTCGACTCACATCTCGCAGTTGCTCCTCGACCATGGCAATCTCACCTGAAGGAACCTATTAAATACATCAAGTACGTGATTCTTCAACGAATGCACAATAAAACTCCAACCACATTAAAACATTTTCATACCATGGAGTTGTTGAATACTTAAATCTGATGTACAATCTTAATGTACTTGCAACTTAATAATTGTCTCATGCACCATGAAAAGTCACTCTCCATGAAAATTCACTCATTCAGAATTATTCAGTACACATTAAGTCCATCTAGACAGTGGGCTAGCCTCCAGAGGAAAACTGACAGGCAACAGAGAAGATTTAACCCATATTAAGAAATATCAGTTATTTGCATCTGTTTGGTTTCTTCACTTTTTACCACTATGAAGTAAAAATATTCACTTTTCATATTATTAGTGATTTTTATTTATCCATGTGGAAAAAAAAAAAAAGTTATGCAGAGACTAACTATTGTGTTCTATGCTTGGATGAGTCAAAGGGTTAAGAGCTTTGAAACTTGCAGTAAAAAACTTCAGGACATTGGCATAGCAGCTTAACTGTGGAGCTACTACTGTTCCACTCATTGACATTCGATTAGAACCTCTGTTGATTTGTATTGCACATAGCTGAGGGGAAAACTATTTAAACAATTATAAAGGAATTCTAGAAACTTTGCTTGAGGTACCCTGACAAGCAACAGACACAAACACTGAAGAAACCAAGCAGGTGAATATGTTGTGTTGACATTACGTGTGAGTCTTTTTGAGAGAATACTACCATCTAGTGGGGAGGAATCAAACAAACACCTGCTAGAAGCTGGACATTGGCCATCGGGGAAAGCACAGGGTTACAGTAAATATATAAACAGTCGACCTACAGTGGATTTTACAGATACTGATAAACAAGTTGGACGGTACCTGCCAATATCCAATAAATAAACCGATTAAAACTGATACTGAATAAAAAAAAATAATACTCAATAAACTACTGATGGACTTAAACACTAAAAATAAACAGTACCGACTGTACCATGAAAATGTACTGTAGTCTTTTTAAAATAAATAACTATATATTCATATATAGGAAGTATTCATAAATATAAAAGTAAATAAAAGACGACATGCGCTCAAACTAAAACAAAAAGTAACAAATAAAAAATTGAGACATCCAAAAGGAATACATTTATTTTTTGTAACTTCACATAACAACAAAATTTGCCAGTGATAAATTTTTATTTTGCCTCTAGGGCCAGATCTTGTACTGTAGAATGACAGCGGACCATTCTCAGCTGCTCCCACAACGGATGCAACTGGGGAAAACTACTGGTGTGGATCTTTGCTGATAGATCCTGAACCTATGAAGTTGCTATGCAATAAGAATAGTAGAATACATGCATCACCCATAAAAGCTGTATGTTATTGAAATCAGTGATTCCAAATGTTGGGAAAAGCAGTGTTAAAATAAGCATCTAGAAGACCTACATACAGTCCCTATTTAGTGCAGGTGGAATTTTGCACCTGCCCTTCAAAATGCGCTTTTAAAAAATGGTCTGCGCATGCGCTAACAAGTAAGAATTAGTGGTTCAGTGTCTAATATAAATCTTAAAATGAATATATATTCATTTTCAGTAAGTGCTTGACTCCATCTTCAGTAAGTGCTCTCTGGTCAGAGTCCAGGTGGATCTGGATCTAGCCATAGAACACTGGAAATTATAAAACATTTATATTTATATATATATATATATATATATATATATAGAGAGAGAGATGAATAGATAGATATATCTCTCTCTCTATATATATGTATATCTATTCATCTATCTCTATATCTATCCATCTCTATCTCTCTCTCCAATATATACAGTGGTGTGAAAAAGTGTTTGCCCCCTTCCTCATTTCCTGTTCCTTTGCATGTTTGTCACACTTAAGTGTTTCGGAACATCAAACCAATTTAGACAATAGTCAAGGAC
>JAFFST010051709.1:5863-36451 GCA_022414735.1 Noturus placidus | reverse complement strand
CGTGTTCCATCTCGTAGGTCGAAAATCTCGTAGGTGGAGCTGCTCGTAGGTAGAGGTACCACTGTATCTATCTATCTATCTAAATGATATTCTTGAGATGCTTTACACATGCTTTACTTGAGAGGATATTATCTGTACTTCACCTCTCATCATGAACATGTAGTCATCTTTCATGTTTTGAATTTTGAAAATGGATTTATTTCTTAAACTTGTTTCAAGTTGTTAATTAATTTCACTGTTGCACATTTAAATTGTTTTATTTTGCAGTTTGTGCTTACCTTGTGTGCACATATTTATGATTTCCTGTTACAATGTTTGTTACTTAAAGTAAAACGTTTTGTAAAACAATTGTAAATATGTATTTCAGTAATATAGCCAAGTAGGAGGATTTCAGTCACCAGACCATATATTAAAATATGGATTCGATGTCGGCAAAACTAACATTTTAAATAAATTATTTATACCTACTCGATATTGAATCAAAACCATATGAATAAGAATCAAATCTGCAAATTGATCACAAAACCCAACTTTAACACGGTGTGGACGCGGTTTACAAAACCGAGGGCACGGATTACACAGTGCTGATTTTTTTTTCTTACCTGACACTAGGGGGGCTGCCTAATACATCACACTCCTTGACAGGTAGCATTGTAACGAGAATCAAATGTTATTCACGTCACTGGTCAGACATTTTAATGTTATAGCTGATCAGGCTATATGAACATGTTCAGGAGAATTTCTAGCCTGTCCTTACAAAAAAAATTGACTTGGTTGTTTTTTATTTGGGTGTACTCCTTGCTTTTATCCTAGCAGGGGATATGTTTTGACTACATAGAACTTCTGCAAGTCGATTTAGAGAAGGATGTCTGCCAAATGATGTAAATATAAGGCACCAAAAAAAAAGTTAAAATAAATAAAATAATTTTTTTCAATGTAAAGTAAAAGGAAGTCACTGACCTGCATGTCAGTACTGCGTTTTTCGAGTGTTTGGCACTTCGCAGTGACAGCCAAAAATTTGTTTTTCAGGTCCTCGGTCTCCTGGGAAAGGTTTTGAAAAAGCTTCTCTCGGTGTTCTGCCTCCTGCCTTTTTTGATCCAGCTGGTTCTGCAGCAAGGCCACCACCTCTCCACCTTCAGCCTGCAGCTGCTGCCTCATGGTGGAGATCTCTTGTTCTTTAGCCAGCAGCTGCTGTGTGTTTCTCTCCCTCAGTGTCTCCAGTGACAAAATTCTCTGGGGCACAAAATGGGACTCGGGTGTAACCACGCATTCTTTGGAGGGGTCATGTCCCCCCAATGTTGAGGAAACACCAATCTCTCCCCTCAATATACAGTACAAAGTATTTTCTATATGTCTCCCTTTAAAGAACCCTGCCAATTGATCTGTCTTTTCTTCATCTACTCTATTTATGTCTATTCCTTTTTAATATATTTCCGTTTGTTAAGGAAAATAGGTGTGTCCTCCCTTCAGTTGTAAACTTGGTTGGCCCATACTCAACGCAAGTTTGTTCATATATTTTAGCAGCTCAGTCTGTAAGAAATGGAGCCAAGTGTAGAAAAGTGCAGTAGTGTAGAAAAGAGCAGCAGAGCATACAAGCTTTTTTTCCAGACAGTAAGTAACTAGAAACCCTAAAAAGTAAGTAACCTTAGCTTAGTATAGAAGGCATCATACCATGGCTTGGTTTGTTCAGAAGAACGTCAATTAACTTTTGATATTTGCACACCCACGAAGTAAGCAAGACTAACGTCAGTTCCGGTTTTTGATCAGTAACGTTATTCACCTGCATATCCTCCCGCTGAGTTTGTTGTGAACCCTCATGTTGTGACAGACTGTTATAAATGTGAGTGAAAGTGAGGAAAGTTGTACATCATTTCGTTCCTTTACAATACATTTATACCCCCCACCCAATGTCCATACCATGGTTACTCCCTTATAGTCTGAATTCTACAGACAAAAAGAGACTCACCTCCAGCAGCTTGGCCTTATCTGAATCAGGACGTGTCAGATGATGCCTTCCATTTCGTTTTGATATTTCATCCAAAGTCTTCTTCAACTGGGCATTTTCCTTCTTTACTTTCTCAAGCTCAGCTTCTACAACCTTTGAACCACTGCTTTTAAATCCTAGTTTATTTGCAAAAGTTTCCTTGGCTCCTTTAGATGCCATCACTGGAGTGTTCCCTGGAAAACAAGTCTATAGCAAACATTTATTTATTTATTAAATAGTTCGATAGATTTAATTATCTCAGAGGGAAATTCACCCATTACAGCAGCAGGCAGATGGAAGTATACTGAAAGTAATTAAACATTATATTAATTAGTATAAGTATTTTTAGGCACCTCGATTAAATGCTGTTTATATCGTGTTATTATAAGACCATATAAGATAAAAGGTAGCTTAATTTTTCTACCAGATCAATCTACTAGTAAAGGCCAGAGCCGAAGTGCTTGTCAATATAGCTAGTTAACACAGATATCCGACTCCATAGCTTCGCTGCTTAAGCTAATAATTCAGTCTAACGCTATTTTATATTTAAAAATAAACAACGAATAATAATTTTTTAAAAATTAATAATAACTTACGACTGTGGTATTTGTTGCAGAATTTGTAATTATCTACAGCATAACACCGCTCAATAACAGAAACAGACTTTCCCCGTCACACTTCCTTGTTAAGAACAAGTTTAAATGCGGCGCCGCATCTTGCGTCATTTCCGGCATATTTAAATTTCGAGTGTGTTTTTCCTACCTATATTCCGACAAGCTCCGCCTCCTCTTGCGAGCTGCTTTGATAATGTTTGTTTAGCCATATGTATGCTAGGATGGAAATACGTGGAGAGTGTTGACCCATAAAGTGACCGAAGGTCGGTCTCGACTAATAGAGACTAATAGAGAGAGAGATGCTAGGATGAGGGTGTTAAAACGTGTTTTTCGACACAGAGTAAAAATGTTTTTGTTTTTTTAATAAAAATTACTAAACAAATAAAACTACTAAATAACAATAATAATAATAATAATAATAATAATAATAATAATAATAATAATAATAATAAACTATTATGGTTGCTGTTGTCAACACATTTAAGGTATTGATTAGGTAAGGAATAAAACAAGATAAAGTGGATTATTTCCTAGAACAGCACACCGGAAGTGTTTAATTCAATTTCTACCACAGTAATTTGCTAAAAGTGACCATTTTGAATGTGTTAATGCACACACATCATGCCTGTCATATACAATTGAATTTAATGTTGTGAGCCAGATCCGAGTTAGTTCTATTATCACTTACCTTATAGCAGGTATAAGCAGTTGTTCCTTCACCATCTCCATATTAAAAAGACAAACAACAACAACACCACTTTTTTATGTTATAGATAAACCTGAATGCAGAAAGTCATCTTTTATATAAAAAGATGATCGATCTCTCTCTCTCTCTCGGCAGGGATGCTTTTAAAATGGGGACAGATGTGATGCAACTGGTAACAAAAACAACAAAAAAACATAAATTTGTGGGTTCTTTTCTTTTTAAGTTGTGCCATTCAATTGGAGAAAGATTACTTAATTTGTTTTAATCCATCCATTATGTAAACAATTTATTAAAAAAAAATAATAATAAAGCAATACAAGTACAAGTCGTTCTAAAAATCAAGAAAATTAGTTACAAGAACATTGCCTTACTGATCATCGACAGGCAATGCACAGGAAGAGTGCTGGCCTTTTACTTTTTGCATTTATGCTGCCTCTAAAATATAGTCCCCTCTGAAAGTATTGGAACAGCAAGGCTAATTCTGATGTTTTTACTGTACACTGTGAATACATTTGGGCTTGAGATCAAAAGTGGCATATGAGACGATAGGTCAGAATTTCAGCTTTCATTTCCTGATATTTACATCTAGATGTGTTAAACAACTCAGAACACTGCACCTTTTGTGACAGACCACCTAATTTTTATATGAGCAAAAGTAATGGAACAGATAGTCTTAAAGTAAATAACACTTCATATTTGGTTGCATATCCTAATAACTGCATAAAGTTGGTGACCCACTATCATCCCCAAGCCATTGCATTTTTCTTTTGTGTTGCTTTTCCAATTTTGTACTTTAGCTTCTTTCAGTTGCTGTTTTGGGGCTTTCTCCCTTCAGTCTCCTCTTAAGGAGGTGAAATGCTGTTCAGTTGGGTTAAAGTCTGGTGATTGACTTTGCCAGTCTAAAACCTTCCATTTTCCCCACTGATAAATCCTTTTTTGAGTTGTGTTTTTGGATCAGTCTAGCTGCATGATGAAGTTCCTCCCAATTAGAAATCTTCCTGTAGACTGCTGAATTCATTCTGATGCAACCATCATTAATTTAATCATCAATAAAGATTAGTGAGCCTTTTCCAGAAGCAGTCATGCAAGCCCAAGCCACACCACTACCACCATGCTTGACTGATGAGCTTGTAGGTTTTGGATCATGAGCAGACATTTTCTTTCCCCACACCTTGGCATTTCCATCACTTTGGTGAAGGTTAATCTTTGTTCCAGAAATTTTGTAGCTCATCTCTATATTTCTTTGCCAATTCCAACCTGGCTTTCTGATTCTTAATGCTGATTAGTGGTTTGCATCTTGTGGTATAGCCTCAAAATATCTGCTCTTAAAGTCTTCTTCAATCAGTGGATTGTGATACCTTCGCCTTTGCCCTGTGGAGGTCGTTGATGTCACTTACTGCTGTTTTTGGGGGTTTTCTTGATAGCTCTCACAGTGTTTATGTCATCAACTGTTGTTGTTTTCTTTGGCCGACCTGTTCGATGTCTGCTTGTTAGTACACCAGTGGTTTCTTTCATTTTCAGGACATTCCAAATTGTTGTATTGGCTATGCCCAATGCTTATGCAATTGCTCTGAACAATTTTCTCTTAATTTTCTCGGCTTCAAAATGGCTTGCTTTTCTTAAATAGACAGCTCTCTGGTCTTCATGATGGTTTCTCCATTTTAACAAATGCAGACTTCACAGGTACAACCTAGGGCTCAAACCAAGAGTAGACATTCAGTACTATTAATTGTTTAAGCAATCAATTGAACAGGACACGCCTGGGCAGCAAGAAACACCTATCACATGTTCCAATATATTGATCACTTGAAAAATGGGAGGGTTCAAGCAGATGGTGCCATGTTCGTAGTTGTTTAACACATGTCGATGCATCAGGAAATAAAAGCTGAAATTCTTATCAATCATCTCATCTTCATCTTTTGATCTCAAACCCAAACGTATTCAGTGTAATGCTAAAACAAAATAATTGGCCTTGCTGTTCTAATATGTTCAGAGGGGACTGTTTTTTCCCTCTTAAGAATTTTCCATTCTTCTGTTTTTAATTCTATGACAGGATAAGAATGGACTGATACTCCACATTAATACACCCTCCTGGATGCCTGTTTCCCAGCTTTCCCCGTTCCATGCTTCACTGGGTAATGGCATGTAGCCTCACCTCTTCCCTTTTTCACTCCCCTGTCCTGCTCTCTCATGTGTTTATTCCTTCTCTCATATGAAGGGTTTTCTCTCCATTTCAGAAAGAACTCTGATGCGCAGTTTGCTATCTTTGTTATACACAGTTTTTTTCTTCACTATTTCTACCCCTCTAAGACATATAAAGTCACACAGATGCACACATGCAAACTGGCACTCTTCTATATTGCCATTTTCTATCTTCATAACTGTCACTAATAACATTTAGAAATCAACACATTTAAATAGTCTTGTCAAGTTCAATGTCAATGCTAATTCTGAGAACCTATGCACTTTAACAAAAGCTGATAGTTTTCCAGCAACATAAAAAAATCGATCATCATCCTCAGAGAGAGAGAGAGAGAGAGAGAGAGAGAGAGAGAGAGAGAAAGATGGCTCCTTAGGCTTAATAACAGATATTTGTACAGCAGTTTATTGTCTTTTCCGTTTAGATACACACTGTGAAGGATACACAACATAAAAAAGACCATGCAAATATAAGTACCATGCTTATAATATGCGTGTTTTACACAATGCAAAAAAAACAAAAACAAACATATAAAAATTCTACCACATTGTCTTTTTAGAGCAGACAATAACTAAGATAAACAAATCATAGTGTGGAAAAAAATACAGTCAGTTCATCAACTTTGTGAATACTCAAATCATATTGTTATTAGTAAAAAAGGATCTGTTTCTTGTAACTACATTGTGGACAACTACTGACAAAATTATAATTAATAATACCACAATATATTATATATATATATATATATAAAATAAATCCAAATCACTAATATTAACTGTCAGGAATCCAACATTCTCACTGCAGGTATAGAAAGGATTAATCATTAATAGCTAATATATAGCGATATATAATGCGAACATGAGGTTCGTTGTTAGTCCACGAGTGAGATTTTAAAGGTTACACAGTGCTTATACGTGAAACCTACAATACCTTTCAGTACAAAAGAATCACAGCATATAAAGTCTATATACAACAATGAGTGCTTTCCCTGTAGGAGACACTGTGTTCTATAAACCCATCCAAATTTTTCTTCAAACACTTCCATACTTTTTTTTCCCCCGATCAAACGGCTACATTTTTCTTTTTGTAAGAAATCAAGAAAAGTGAAATTTGTGTCACTGCATTATTGCATTTTCTGAGGGCCATATTTATGATGCTACAGTTTTAAATGATCACAAAGATGAACATTTATGGGTAAACATATAAGCAAAAACATAAGATAACATACAGTAAATCAAGTAAACATAGTCATTACTACAATCTGTGCACGTCATGTCAAGCACAGTGACAAAAGATGTTCAATAAGTTTTAGTTACAGTGCCTTGCGAAGGTATTCGGCCCCCTTGAACTGTTCGACCTTTTGCCACATTTCAGGCCTCAAACATAAAGATATAAAACTGTAATTTTTTGTGAAGAATCAACAACAGGTGCTCAACAACATTTTGCTCGCCCAATTTTTCAGTTTTTTATTTGTTGAAAAAGTTTGAAATATCCAATAAATTTCGTTCCACTTCATGATTGTGTCCCACCTGTTGTTGATTCTTCACAAAAAAATTACAGTTTTATATCTTTATGTTTGAGGCCTGAAATGTGGCAAAAGGTCGAATAGTTCAAGGGGGCCGAATACTTTCGCAAGGCACTGTAATTTAAATAAATTAGTTTAGTTAATTTAAATAGTTAATTTAAATAAGCTAAATAAAACCTTTACAATGTATATTTTTCCAATATGTGTAAAACAAACTAAAAAAATGTTTTTCAATAACAGAAATTCCATATTAATTAATGAGCTGCCATCTTTCTGCTAATACTCCAGCAATGCCTCGTTCATTTTTCACATTAAAACATTAAGTTCTGGTTTCAGTATGTGCCAATGTGGCCATATCATTTTACACTCTAAAAGTGCAATGTGTATTCTCCTCCTCTTCACATGACAAGGGAAAGTCTCAGGACTTGAAAAGTTTCTGACAAACATTTTGCATGACACAGTGCAATTCTCACAGCTGATCTGAAACGTGCATCCTGACGAGGCCATATTCTCTTAATGTGGATTGTGTGTGGATTATGGCTTCATAATTTTCCAATATGACCATTAAGTGCTTTTGGCTAAAACAGTGTGTTGCAAACATCGCATCAAACATTCATGCACTTCTCCTCCATTTCTTGTGGTGGGTTTTGAGGTTGAATGTAGCCTTGAATTAGTGTTATTATTAATTAGAGACTGCTAGAGAGGAACAAGGTGTCAGCTTAGTTATTAACCACCTAGCTAATAACTAAGCTGTGATCACAGGAACAGGTAGATGCCAGTAGTCTGATGTGAAGCTGAATTCGAGAGCTTAAAGTTCACCTCAGGATTTCACATTAACTGCAAAACACACAAAAAATTAACACAGTTTACATATTTCTGCTTTAAAGGTTTTGAGAATAGAGACGTTAATGGGTTAATGAAGTAATCCTTTTGAAGGATTACACTGAATATTTTATTTGAAAATTAGATTTTAGATTTATATAGCACTTTTCTTCCTCAACCACCACTAGTGTGTAGCATCCACCTGGGTGAGGCGACCACAGCCATAGTGCATCAGAACACCCACCACACACCAACTATTAGTGGTGTAGCCAATTACATTTACATTTATTAATTTAGCAGACGCTTTTATCCAAAGCAACTTACAAATTACTTATTTTTATCCAAAGCGACTTACACTCACACACCAAAGTGCTAGCTTGCCATCGGGGGCAACTTAGGGTTCAGTGTCTTGTCCAAGGACACTTCGGCATGGGATTCGAACCACCAACCCCACTATTAGTGGACAACCCGCTCTACCGACTGAGCCACAGCCGCCCTATTCAGGGATGGAGATTATTAGAGTGTATGATATATAAGGGCCAATGGGGGAGTTTTGCCAGGACACCCCTACTCTTTACGATAGGTGTCATGGGATTTTTAATTAACGTCTCATCTGAAAGAAGGTGCTATTTTTACAGTATAGTGTCCCCGTCACAATACTGGGGCATTGGGCCCCACATAGACCACAGGGTGAGCGCCCCCTGCTGGCTTCACTAATACCACTTCCAGCAGCAACCTTGGTTTTCCCCAGGTGGTCTCCCATCCAGGTACTGGTCAGGCTCAACCCTGCCTAGCTTCAGTGGGAAACCAGGCGAGTGCTGCAGGGAGATATGGCTCTGGCACCCATTTCAAAATAGTAACTAAAAATTTATGTAATTAATAACTATTAATAAACACAATTAATAACTGAAGCACTTAAAGAGATGTCTTTGGTTAGAAGCACATACAAAATATTGAGAATCCTTGTTCCTCTCCAATGGCAATCCAGTCCGTTACCATAGCCTTTTAAAAATTTACTTTAATCTCTAAGAATATGATTTTTATTTCACATTTCAGTGTTTTTGTAAGCAAACAGGCACTTACTTGATAAATTGACAGCACATGCCACTATGATGACAACCCCACCCACAATTGACACAATGGAAAGTAGCTTAGCTACCCGTCCCAGCCGTATGGCTCCATCGATATTCCCCTGTTCCAAGCTGTTGCGGGACTAGAAACAAATAGACAAAAGTGACATTGATGTTAATTACTTGTTCTGGCAAACATTTCTACACATTAAGGAAACACACAGTTGAGTGGCTTAGAGTAAGCTCTCTGGCGGTTCTGGGATTTAAACTCACAACCTTCCAGTCACTGGCACAGAACATTAAGCATTGAATTACTACTTCCTTTCATTATTTCAAACTCTATAGTCAATGGCCAAATGTGTACATACATAGCCAAATGTATGTGTACACCTGACCATCACAGCCCTATGTGCTTGCTTTAATTTATTCCAAAATCCTACAGTGCTTGTAACACCTTTTGTACTATAACAGCCTCCACTCTTTTGGGAGGCTTTCCACTAGAGGCTTTTGGAACATGGCTGTGGGGACTTCTGTCCATTCAGCCACAAGTGCATTAGTGAGGACAGGCACTGATGTCGAGTCAGAAGGTGTGGGGTGCAGTTGATGTTTCGATCCATCCCAAAGGTGTTCAGTGGGGTTGAAGTTCGAGGTCAGGGCTCGGTGCAGGACACTCGACTTCTTCCACTCCAAACTTGGCACCTCATGTCTTCATGGAGCTCATTTCTACACAGGGGCATGCTGGAACAGGTTTGGACCTCTTAATTCCAGTGAAGGGAAAGGCATCTAGTTTTGAGAAGACCCACAGATGGGTAAGCTGTCCATATACATTTGGCCATATAGTGGATCAACATGACAATGGTTCCAGACCTTCATACATAACTGATTAACAATACTGATCTGATTATGTCTAGGTATAAATTAAGGATTTTTATCCTAATAGTGCAATCTTCACCTTCCCATCAAAACAGGACAAACATAATTCTGTAACTCTACTCACCATGACTGAGTAGACAAATCCCACAATGTTAACTGGCCAAGCAGGGCAGAAGCAGGCGATAATAGCCAGGATAAGGTAATCTTTGGGTTTGGAGCGATCCAGAGGTGGGTTTGTGGCCAAGCTGGAGTGGCGGGAGATTGATGGTCGTGGGGAGAATGCTGTGTAAGCAACAGAACTGGATCTGCTACCCTTTCGTGTGCGTCCAAAGTGAGGGGTGTGTGTATGGGGCAGGGAATGATGACGCCGAGGTGGAGAGGAAAGTCTGGGAACTGACGTTTTTACTTCTGGAGGAGAGGTGTAGACTCCATGACCTGCTGCCCGAGATGGGGGATTCAATAATCAGTACAGAATAATGGATACTGTATTGCTTCCACATTTCATTACGATGTTGTAATACAGCTACAAGATATGTACATGATGAAAGATTATAAACAAATAATAGATAGAGACCTTTTTCTTTACTGATCTCTACATATATACAGAGAAAACAGCTTATGATTAGTCTCAGCTTGCCATCAAATGGCTGAGCTGGAAGCAGTCTGATCTGGCTCACATGACCCCTTCCCCATCTGAGAGTGATCGAAAAACACACTGGCAGTCTTTGATCTATAAAAAAAAAATCTAATTAACCACCAAACACAATAAATAATGTGCCAATCTTCATAACATCAGGGTCTCCCTTACTTCCCCTGACAGGACAATCTTCTGGCCATTTTTAATTAGAATGCACAAATGTAATTACATTAAGTGTACACCCTCTCAGTGGACTAAACAGATCTTGCTTTTTTACTCAAAATGACCTTATAAACTATGTCTCCCTGGCCTTTTAAATAATGAAAATGTCCAACTCAGCATCCTGTCAACCCACCACAAACCATGGAAATATACTGTGGTTACTTACAATAGATTGTCACTTTTAATGAATGGCAAATTATTTACAGTATGCTACATTGGCTTAACAGTTAACTGCTGGTTCGATCAGACTTGACATAAAGTGCTCCCTGAATAAATCACTGTAGCTTTCAGATGTACAAAATGCTTCTGCGGTCAGACCATCGCAATAATTTATAGCTGGTCCATTATCTACACACTTTTGAAACAAAAACAAGCCTTTTATCTAATATCCCTCTTTCTCTCACATTATGCTGAGTCCTGTGGATGAATTTAAGGTTATTGTGGTGGATAATTGCACATTTACACAGAATCTTTGTAGTCACCAGGATCATCACACTGGCAAATGAGGAGACACGGTTAAAGTGAATACAAAATAAAAACCCCCAACAGCTGCATTCAATATAACCCAGCCCTCAACAAAAAAGATCACACTACTACCATTTGCAGTCTTCTGTTTGACGACTACTATGACCTCTCCAGACTCATGTCCCTCTCCCTGGGTTTGCTGGTGCAAAGAGAGGGGTTGCAGGCAAGGAAATGAGTCAGACTTGTGTGTAGAAAAGGCTGTCTCAGAAGGCTGAGTTGTAACAGGACCTGGAGTCTGACAGCTTGATGGCTCTCTATCCTGGGGTCCAAGCAATGAGTCTGTCAGTGTCTGGTGGTTGTCCATTTTTATGGAGAAGGTCAGATTGTTTAAATTGATGATGGACAGTTAGGCGTGAACAGGGATAAGATATCCACCTAAAATGTAGGACAGAACATTTATAAGCAATCTGTCATCAACGCTGATCAGATCAGCAATGTGTAATTAGTTGCATCATCACACTTGTGCTATGGGCTGTGAGGGACCAAAAAAAACAAAACAACAACAACCCCAGCTGCCAGTAAATCATAGCCTTATTGTTTTACACCTTCATATCAAATTCCTGTCTCTTTACAAGATATCAGTTAAAATCAAATAAAATGTGAGTTTTCTTCCTCCCAACTGTTAAATAGGTTACGGTTTCACACAGATTCAGATGGATTAAACTATAAAGCTGTGAATGTAAATTAGAACTCAACATTAAGAAATAACAGAAAAAAATATGGAACAAAACATTTACAGGGATTCGCGCGCAATTAAGAGAATTCATTATACACATGAGCAGATGATGACTGGCTTGAGTAATAACAATAACAACAACAACAACAACAATAATAATAATAATAATAATAATAAAGAAATGAATATCTGAGGACCTGATGACATTAGGGCAAAGGAACAAAGCCACAGGGATGAACAGAGTCATATCAAGGCAGAATGACAAACAGCTAAATCACCAAAAACATTCTGGAATGTACTGAAAAGGAAAATGGTCGAAAATATGATTGTACAGAAGACACAATGGGTAAAAACACTGGAGTCAATAACACCACAGGTATGCTTCACCTTACTTAGCAGGTTGCAAAACAAGACAAAGAGCCCCCTCCCCCATTCCACACACGCGCACACACGTGAACCCCAAAATACAATCCCATTGTCCATATCTTATTTATTTATTCCTAAGGTGTTATGAGCTGTTATCAGGGTTATTAAACCTACCTTATTCACATTCTCCACTTGAAGACACACTCAGATTTCACGTGCGCGTTTGTCCCTTATTGTTATTCACTAATTTTGCATTAGAATAATAATAAATATAAAAAAATCCCACGTGGTCGTATTTCTCCGATGAACATATTAATTTTTAAAATAGATTTGAAATTGAGAGATGCGCGAAGACAGCACTCATCCCAGGGAGGTAACTAATAGAATCAGAGGACTAGGGGGCGGGGCGGTGTTGGGGGAAGACACCAAGGCTACGTCCCAATTCGCATGCTCCCTTACTAAGCAGCCTGTCACAGTGGTGTTCATCTCAGACTGTTTATGTGGTACAGGAGTGTGTGGTTTGTGACTCGGCCGGAGCGATTGTTTATTCACTCTTTAGGGTGGAGGATAGTGTGTATGTAGCTGATGCATGGCTGATGTCCAGGTCACGTGGCTGGCATGAATATAGCGCGTGGTCCTGTTGGAATCAATACAAAAATAAGTATATAGCTTTACTGACTAGATGACTAACCTTGTGGGTTTTTGTTTAAATCGCATTGCCCATTGTATCCCCTGTTAGGCTGTATTTATAATGATATAAGGACATGTGACCCTTTTCCTTTCTGCCTGGTTATTTATTTGTGTCTATATAGTGTACTACTTGGACTTGTACTTTAATGAGTAAGGTAGTATGCAGTTTGGGACACGAGTCAAAAACTAAACTACATTTTCTGAGATTTTAACAGAAGTGTTCGTGTGTAACCTCAGACAACCTTAGCATCCATTAATTTTAATCGTAGGCAAAAACTGGTTAATTTGGAGCTTCCTTTCCACCATTTTCATCTTTCCGGTTTAAAATATCATTGCGTCACTACCAGTGACATGGCAATGTACTATAGTACATCATGGTGTCTCAATTATTCATGAGCCTGCATGTTCCTATCCTATGAGAAGATGTTGTGTCTTAATTTTTCATGACAGCATAGTGCTTACCTACATACATAGTAGATGAGAGAGGCATTCAAATGGTTTGTGTTTCACTGTTGGCCCTGGAGCGCTATGAGAATTGGAGAAAGTGGACTTCGGACTTGCTCAAACAGTTTGCGTCTACAATGATGTGGTACTCAGTCCAGAGGACTTTTCCATTCCTTCAAATGAGCTACGAATCAAATTTTTAAACAGGACAGTTTTATTTGACTTTTGAGCTAATCAAATCGCTTAAAACTCAGCAGGCCGTCACGTGCAAACTATGCAACAAGAGTATGTGTTGAAGGGAAGGGCTCCCCCCAGTTTATTTGTGAAAAGCTTGAGCCTCTTTGCTAGCTACCATTCCGACACTTCTCCCATCCACGCTGCCTCCAGTTGGGTTTTGTTTTCCTCCATAATCACAGGCAGAGGACCTGCACCACTATCTATTGTGTCTCTATTTAGCCCTGGGGATTTAGGAGGAGAGAAGTCCTCCTAAATTACAACAAATACATTGAATGTTTCAAGGCACTTCAGGGGCCTTTGCTCACAGCAGTGGCAGCTTGACTGTGCTGGGCTTGAACTCTCAATATTCTGATCAGTAACCCAGTGCCTTAACCACTGCCCAAACAATGCAACTGCTTACTGAAAAGTAGAGATAGAGGTCACTGCAAAGCAGGGTGTAAAAGTACAAGTCCATCGAAAATGTGTTATACCCAGTGTCAAGTTATTATAATACAGAGGCTACAGTATATTTACTTGCCATGCTTTGCCTAATTATAATAGAATATAACCTATGTGATACATTGAGATTGCTGGAAGACAAGTCACAGTATTTTTATTTTCAGTCCATGAGATTCAGCTAGACAGGAAATTGCAAAGTTCATCCATCCATGGATGAAAAAAGTCCAGTTAAATGTCATCTTAACAAAACTGAGACGATCAGGCAAAAATTAAACTGACAAATGCAGTGTGGCTCTGCAACAGCTTTTATTAAGCAGCATGTTTATCACTGGACTAAAAATCATACCATAAACATACAGTGACAGTTCAATACAAGCCCTAAATGCAACATCAGGAAATTTTATATTATATATATATATATATATATATATATATATATATATATATATATATATATATATATAAATTAAAAATTAAAAGAAATTTAAGATAAAACAACCCAAAAAATCTTCTCACTCAGACACACACAACATCACTTCCCCATCACACTTAGAATGTTGGCCTGTGGAGGAACAAATAGAACATTTTAATTTCATAAACATAAAATACCATACAAAGTCCATTTTCCCCCCGTTTACTGTGTTGTATGCATACATTTACCTTAATAAAAGATGAAAAGCGTTTTTCTGTAATTCCTTCAATTTTCTTTAAATCTTCCACCTAACAAGAGACAACAGTCAGAACAATAGTGGAATAGCTCATCAACTCATTTTTCAACTGCATGCTTCAAACAATTTATGTGAACTCTTCACTTATTTCTACCTGTGTGAAATCTCCATTGATTTCTCTCCAGCCCAGGATAAGTTTGGCCTTCTTGTCACCAATGAGTTGCAGACTCTTCAACTCTTTGAACGAGCCCGAGTTGAGTGTCTGGAGAATCTTTTTCTTGGACTGGTCTAATAATGATAAGTCTAACCTTGACTCCCAGTTTGCCTCTTCCTCACAGGCTGGTTCCAGACTACTGTTCTCCTTACCCTCAGAGATCTGGACAAAGAGCAAAAGGACAAAGAAAATTGAAGAAACCATAATTAATAAAATAGATTTTCACCTGCAATTTTTATGAAAAATTGCAAACAGGGTAAAAACATTATCACACAAGCCTATGATAGCATGTCAATTTAAAAAAAAGTCAGATACACTATTCAAAGTCAAACTCTTCAATAAAACAAGGTGGTTGGTTATAGTTGTCCAATTAATATTAACACTTCCACCAGGTTTAAGGCGAGTCAAAAGAAGGTGTAATGTCAGCTGCATAGTCGAGAACTACTGTATTTTACCGGATTATAAGGCGCAGTCAATTACGGGGTCTATTTCTGTACTCGATCAATACATAAGGCGCACCGTGTTATAAGGCGAGTGCTAAAACATAGGTTGTTACACCTCGGCCAGCAGATGGCACTCCAGCATGAACTAACTAGACACGTGACCTATTGTTTTGAATTCAGTGATATATCCCAACTGGGTCATGTTTGGTTTGATTATGTTAAGTATTTAAACCCCTCGGGGCTAAGAGCACATTATTGTTCTTAGTTTGAAAGTCTGTCTGCCGAATGAAGCCAGTATGGTTAGCCTTAGCCGGGGATGCTAAGCGGTGCTTGTTTGTTTTTGTTCTTAAATAAAGACTGTTCTCCTGCACTTACTTATTGCCTCCAACTTCGTGACAACGGTCTACAAAAAAAAAAAAAAGTAATGGAAGCAAAACAGTGATTTAAGTTGAACTTTATTCAGCAAATGTTTTGCAGAATAACGGTAGTATACCTACCGGAGGTGTGGCGGAGGCAAGCGTACGTACTGTACGCATTACGTAATGTTCTCTGATTGGTTTATTGCTGCCAGTGTACGTAGTGTACGTATTACGTCCCTGCATCAGCGGGAAACTGTCCGACAGTCAATCAAGCGGATCGTTTACCAAAGTCGCACATTTTTACAGATTTTGGAACTCAGTCCACACATAAGGCGCAACGGATTATTAGGCGCACGGCAGCTTTTTGAGAAAATTTAAGGCTTTTAGGTGCGCCATATAGTGCGGAAAATACTATACTTGTAAAATGTACTAGTAAATCAACAATACTGTGAGCTATTGTAGTTATTGAGCAATTTTGTTATCCCTTTTCCTATTAAAGAAACCTGAATAAAAGCAGACATCAGTGAGCTGTTCATGTCTTTCCCCATAAAGGACCCCTGAATAGCAAAAAAAAAAAATAAATAAATAAAAAAAATTTGGATAAAAAGCAGTCTCAATTTGTGACAGCAGTGGTGTGCTCAAGCATCGACAGTGGACAGAATGAGATAAGATGCACCTTTATTGTCAAAGAGCAGGGTTAAATCAGCAGGCAACACATGATTGTTCCCCACCTGTGGTTTATTACCCGCAGCCTACTTGTGTTTTTCCTCTCAGTAAGGACCGTGTGCAAGAGAGAAAGCCAAAAACACACATGAACAAGAATGAGCGGGTAAGAGTTTGGGTTTTTTGTAGTATATGGAAGCAGAACATGATGCACTCGCAGGTGAAATAAAGAACAGAATAAAAGTTGCACTGAGGCCTTCCTCATCACACACAATTATGCGGTTGAACTGAATACCAGCACTGCCTATGGCTGAATCATTGCAATGCTGATATTCAGTACAACAGCATGATAGTTTAAGGAATACTGCTTAATTATATTTAGGAGAAAAAGGCTCCCATAGAAAATGGTTGAAAGGAAGCAGGTCTGGTACAACAACCCCAATTCCAAAAAAGTTGGAACAGTATGGAAAATGGGGAAAAAACCCTCCAAACAAAACAAATCTTTATCTTAACAAATGTTTATCTTAAAAAACTATGCAGTTGATTAGGTAAAACATAAGAGCAAAAATAGATACAACTAGCTATTGCGATTTTTATTGATGTTCCAGTCTCTAGTATCGCTACTTAAAAAAAAAAAAAAAAAAAGGATTTAAAGTGAAGTAAAAATTTTATCAAATCCTTCTGTGTCAAATGACCCTCTCCTCCTCCGCTCCTGTAGAGGTCACGGACTTGCTGTCTACAAAGTTAACAGCTGCCCCTCATATACATACAGCCACGGTCTAAGAAGTAAGCGGGAGCGAGCATGGCAAAAATTATAAGATCGCCTCCAACTTTCAGAGCTGACGAGCACTTTGGTTTTAAAAATAGTAGGAGTAATAAAAGTAGTGAATAAGATAAAACAAATGCAGTTTGCAAGCTTTGCCAGGCTACAACAAAATATTCAAGAAACAAAACCAACTTCTGTCATCACTCAACAAGACACCACACAGATGAAATTGTGGCACTGCGACCTCAGTCGAAATTCAAGGCAAACTACACTGGATAATACCACCAACAAGCTTCCATCTACCTCAGTTCGTGCAAAGATGATAACCGAGTCGGCGGTGCATTTCAGTCATAAGGATTTGTGGCCTTATAGTGTGGTTGAAAATCCCGGCTTCATGCCTACTGTATCCTTGTCGTTGCAGAGTTTGTTTCATTGTTCACTTCAGAAGCACCTAAAGTTACTCAGGACTGGTAAAGTTACTCACATCGGAAAATTTAAATTTAATCATTTATGAGTCATCAACATATAGTAGAAACTTAGGAAGTATGCTGTAAACAATAATATACTGTAGTCAACTCAAAAGGTGTTTTATGAAATGTTTACTTCATGCACTGATTATTATTTATTTATTTTTTTATTTACAACATGCTGACTTTCAGTTTTTATAAATTGTTAACTTAATGAACTTTATTTTTAGATGATTTTTGTGGCATCTACATTTTTGTTAAGTGTCCAGTGACACAATGCACTTCATACATTTGTGTGTTCACTGTTTAGTGACACTGTGTAATGCAAATAAAAAGGTGTTGCAATATATCGTGATGTATCGTATCGGGAGGTCCTTGGCAATACACAGCCCTAGTAAAACATAATACCTTGTTTTAATACGTTTTTTGTTTAAATACAAGTCAAAGTACATTTACAAAATCGCTCCGCTGTTTTTATTAGCATTTTCCATACTGTCCCAACTTTTTTGGAATTGGGGTTGTACTAAAACAATCATAGCAAATGCCGCTGACATAGTGATAAGTTTATATCGAGTAGGGACAATAAAAATCGATACATCACAAGTTATTGCATTCAACCAGCGAACTGTCTACTCCTTACAAGGTCTTTGGTAATACTGACAAAACTCAGTTTTTAGCTCACGAGAACCAAAATGTTAACTGCAACTGGGGAAGAACATAAAAATATAACAACCTATAACAAAATCCATTTACTGAATATGACCAAACAAGGAAGAACATGAAAAATGCTGACCTTTGTCTTGATGCGTTTGATCTTCTTGCCAACAATTTGAGATGCCTTACAGACTACAGCACAATCCTGCATGGGCTGCACCTGGGACACTGGGCATATGACATGCATGTTTAAAATACACTCCCAAATAATTGATAATCTGGTTTTGAAGACCTAACATGTCACAAACAAGTGAGAGTTAAATAAATAGTAAATGTATAAATAAATAAAAACAAGGTACAGTGGACCCTCCACATTCCCTGGGGTTTGGGCAAAGGACCCCTGCAAATGTGGAAAGACCACAAATATCTCCAAGCCCCATATTTAACACACAAAAAGTAAAACAATACATTATTCCACAAGACATGCCATAATGGCAGGCAACCGTAATTGCCGTAAGAGCGGCTTGTCCACTAATCGTGGGGTTGGCGGTTCGAATCCCGGCCCGGGTGATCCCAACTTTGTACAAATAAAAATTTTTTATAATAAATTTGTTTATATGTTTATGATTGAAAACAATAGATTAAGATATTTCAATTTAATTATTGATGGTAAACTTGCGAATAATCAAAATTCGACAGCTTTAAACCCACAAATGAAGAGGGCCGGCTGTATAACAAATTAAGAAAGTAGAACATGATAGAATTCGATGTTACTTTAACACCAACGTTCCCCACGCCCTCGCTAACTTATTTTGTGAACTTATCTTTTGTACTACTACCACCTGCTCTTCTACCCAAATGTTCCCAGTATTGTAATTAATTAACAGCCCAAACTTAAATCTTTGCAGTCATGCCTGTGCTACATTGCCTGCAACACTTTCTGCAGAATCCTGCAATCTACCCCCCAAAAGACAATTTTTAAAAACAATTTTCATACACCTTTCAAAGACAATTTTCATCCACTTTATGCAACCTTTACAGCTATAATTTGAATTTTAGTACATTCCCCATCTCCACTGCCTGTGGATCTTACCCTGTAATGGGGTGACAATTGCCTGTTGTTTCATGGGTCTTGCTGTAACAGACGGTTTCCTCTGGAGGGGGGGCAGATCTGTTCTGAAAAGAGATGTGCTGCTTGCTGAATCATCCCTTTCATCGTTCAATCCACTCTGGCCTCCTGTTAGTTTGTTCAACACCTCTGCCTTCTCCTCCAGCTCCTTTTGCTTCTCCTTCAACCTCTGTAAAGATTCAGAACACGTTTCATAGGGGGCACCTTTGAGTAATAAAGAACCAGAGCGAGAGCAAACGGACTATAGTGCGTAAAGGACTATTTAGTACTCAGCAACCTGTATCTCTTTGCGAGACTGGGCAACTGTTTTGAGCAACTTGAGTCTCTCTCTTTCTGGGGTGCCCATCATCAGTTTCTCCAGAGCCAAAAGTCTATCCAAAACTGACGAATCCACTGGGCTGAAAGACAAGATTACAGAAGTGGAACTTTGAGGTAGTAGTAGTAGTAATAATAATAATAATAATAATAATAATAAACAATACAATGTAGCTCACCACTGTGGGACTATCAGTATACCCATGTAATTGTGGGTGTCGCATGCTTGAAAACAGGGCTATGCTTTCTTACAAGTCAGAAAGCAATTCACATGTGCTCAAATTACAATCTCACCTTGATGCTTTATGAGCATTTTCAGAGGCAAACAGCATTTTGTGTTTGCTTATGGCAAATGTCACTACATTCCACTGGTAGGTGCAGATGAACATTGTTCTTGTAACTACAGGTATTAATTTCCCTGTAGTCACTGAATTTATGGAGTGTACTACAAGCTAAATCAGCTACGGTATGCTAGCCCCTTAAAAAACTAGCCTTTTTCAACCATTTCATACAAATGTTTCAATAGAGAAGTTATTCAAGAGTGATACAGCCACAGATAAACATGTCTTCCCCAATAATGAGACAAGGTATGAAGACACTGGTTTTTCACTATGGGGACACTGTTTTATGCACCAGCTACAGTACAGTAACTAATCATGGCCTACCACACAAGGCCAGGACCTGTGAAAGTGCTATCTTTACTTCATTGGCCACAAACCGGACCACATAGGCCATATTTTGCACAACAGGACAGAAAGAGGTTTTAAAATACACATTTATCATGATGCTAGAGCATGTGTGCACTTATGCTGGTTCATCAGTGCTCCATACTAAAATTGCTGCCAAAAATATTAATTTGCAAACTATATTTCTGCTCAGATTGCTACTGGCAAAAATATAAAAATGCACGTTATGATAACATTTTTAACATGTTATAAGTTTTTAGTTGCGTGTTCTGTAAGGAGTAGCGCATCACAATTGTTTTCAAACAATCCTCATTTCTTGATTCTCATACTTTTCAGAGTACAACAAACTACATCAATACAGAATCAATAATTTTTTTTACCCCAATAACAGCCCCTCCCATCCCCACCCAGGAATGTTTACATATGATTCATTTATTTATGATTCATGTACATGTAATTCAATTACATATGCTTCATATTTTCATAAATCCATACAGAATCAAAGAAATAAATAAATAAATAAATAAATAAATAAGAGAAGGGGGGTAAGATGTATAGTATTGACCATCCACCTCTCCTTAATCTACCTCCAGGGTGCGTACATCCTTGAAGTAGGTAATAAACTGTTGCCATTTTCCCAAAAATGAGTCGCCCCTACCTCTGATGTTATACTTGATTTTTTCCAGCTTCAAAAAGAACATTAGATCTTTAAGCCAGACTGATATAGAGGGGAGTTGTGGAGAGGTCCAAGACAACAATATTCTGCGCCGAGCAAGCAACGATGCAAAGGCCACAACACTAGCTTGTTTATGGTTCAGAGGCTGACTCTGAGATGAAACACCAAAGATGGCAATTAGAGGACAGACCTCCAAATTGATTCTAAGAATGTCGGACATAGTCCCAAAAAAGGAGCTCCAAAAGTTCTGTAGTTTGGGACAGAGTGCAAACATATGACTCAGGTTACACGGTGAACGTTTACATTTTTCACACATGTCAGGAACATTGGGATATATTTTAGACAGTTTACTCCTAGAGAGGTGAGCTCTATGGACCACTTTAAATTGTATGAAACTAAGTCTAGCACAGGACGTGGTGGTCCGTATATTATCTAACACTCTGCCCCAGTAATCATCCTCAAGCTCCAGACCCAATTCCTCCTCCCAGGCACTAATGGTTTTAACATTGTAAGAATTGTCTTGAGACCAAATCGTTGCATATATCTGGGAGATAATGCCCCTTTTACGAGGATTCAGCTTGAACACCTCTTCCCATGCAGACTTTATAGGACTTTAACAATCCTCATTTCTGTCGAGCATCAATGCTTAAAGCAGGCTCCAGTTGTGCCAGCATGCGAGACATAGAAAACGACGCAGAGGATAATCTTTCAGTGTAAGAAAGTGCAGAAAGGCATTTTAAAACTTCTTGGATTCAAGAGTTTGCATGGCTCAGGTCTGATCATCGTGCACAGAAAATATTTTGTGACTTTTGTTCCAAAGCAGGCAGAGATATATCGGGGAAAACTGATTTAGTCACCAGAACAAACCATTTCATGAAAGAGACTGAGAAAACAGGGCAATAGTAAAAAGTATAAAAAAGCTCATTACCACATAAACTACCACAAAAAAAACACCGTTAGCACAAGCAATGTCTTGTGCATGTAAACTACATGATGAAACCAATTGGAAGAAGCTAAAAATAAAATTCACCACCACCTCTCTCTCATATACATATACACACTCAGCCAAATGTAGGCTTTCTGCAAAACAGGAGGCCACAGTACACTCAATGGCCAAACAATGCAGACAATTATGGTCAGTGACAAATGTAAAGAACAATTCTTTGTGACTGTATATATTTCTCAAGTTGGAAAAGATGTTCGGTTCCCAATTTAAGTGAACTTGGATGAAAATGCTGACGATGTAAAAAGGAGGCCAGACGTACACGCACACCAGAATATCTGAAATTAAATGTTTAAAAATTTGCCACCTGTTTGTATTTTTCTTATAAAGAGCCAATGGCTGCTTAATAGAATTTTTTTTTGGTCTGGAGCCCTGTTTATGCTTTAACAGACCTGCTTCTGAGATGTGTTCAAAGCAAACTCATATTATGGAATATTAAAAGTCTTTCAGAACAATAGAAAGTTTTACCTGTCCAAGAATCAAGGGGGCAGGTTTTTACCCTCCCATTCAAACCTTGACCATGTTCCCTGGGATCCTAAAAGGGTAACTACTGTTGTACTGTTTTAAGATAGTTGCTACAATATAATTTCTACATTTTATTGCCTACACTGCACTCTCAATGCTTGTGTTAAACCCATACTGATATAGACAACATACCTATGGGGGTGTGTGAGTGGAGGTGATTGCTGCTCCACTTTCTTTCCTTCCTTCACCCTCTTATTCTGGGGTTCTCCAGAACCCCCAGCATCTTGTTCCTCTCTGGACCGCTTTCCTGCAACGGAAAGAAAAGAGCCACATATCTACTGAATAAATGCTATTAACCAACAAAACAAACTGAACCTAGAGGATTGAAAATGCTCACCATTCGTGGGGGGAATCACTGTCTCTCTGACAAATGGCTTGTTGATGATTTGCTTGGATTTGGCAGCAAAGTTGAGGGCAGTGAATGTATCAAAATAGTATTTATATTCAGGGGCAATGTTCGTGATCATGACCGAATGAGCTGAACCACCTAGTGAGTCCTGTAAAAGACGGGTGAGCTTGCTGTCCCTGTAGGGCACACGCCCCCCCGTCCCCGTGTTTAGACTGTCCACAACCTTGCTGAGGGTGAAGAGCGACAAGTTTATGGCACCACTTTCTTTCAAGCGGATGCCCTGATTTCCTGTGCGTCGGTTATCCTCAGAGCCAGCAAGGTCCACAAGATACAACTTCCCCGTCTGCTGCCGGTATGGAGGAACACGTTGACATTTCACCACCTGAGGTAATAAACATGGACAAGTTCCTAACGTCTTCATACTAGTCACTGAAACAAAGGGTTAACAAAAATAAATGCCAATAGGAATGGGTAAGCATTCGTTCTCCTGCTCATCTGACTAAGTCGTTACTAGCTTATATTCATAACTAACTGAAAAGTAGTACAGTATGAAAAATACGTGGTATTAAATATACAAACCATTTTCACAGTATTGGATAGTACATTGCTTCTTACAACTTGTGCAAAGATGAAAATATTTAATGCCATAACACTTGAAGCAATGCAAATACGAAATAATCCTGTTATGAGCAATCTGTAGAATATTTAAAGTGGCTCACCCTTAGCCTACTAGTAGGTTATCAAAACAATCTAGAAAAACAGGCTTTTTGGGAAATTATGCTTAATAAAGAAATTATATAAGCTAGTAGTGTAATAAAACCACCAAATATTTCAGTTTTCCTGATCACAGTACAGGATAGAGAGAACTTGCTCTGCTCCAACATTCAGAAACACCTGCTTAACAGGGTAGACATCTTGTGTTTTCACCCTGATTTTCACCCGCAGGCATACCAAGAGCCAGTGAGTTTTGTTGCAGGGAGAATATTGATTTCAGCACCAGCTACCAAATTATGGTCTACTACACAGAGACCACAACCTGTTAAGATGCTTCAAGTAAAAATGAGCATGTGGCTACAGAAGGCAGGACTAAAGATGGTACCTTGATGAGGAGGATTGCATGACTGCGGCTGGAGCGCTGGTTTAGTTTGGTGGAGGCTGTGGTGCGGTTCAGACTGGCTGGCACAAAGTGGGTGTGAAAATCGGAGAAAGAGGAGAGGGGGGTGTGAGTCAAGCCTGGAATAATGATGTTTTTATCCTTGTCTTCACGGATTGGCAGATCCTGAGAGTTAGGGGACAAAAGGTCCAAAACCTGCAACCACAGAACAGACTTCAGCAGTCCAAACCATAACAATAACAAAAATATAAACATACTTTTCACACAGTAGCACTAGCTAGGGATGTCAGGAGAACCGATACTTCGGTACCAACATTCTTAAAATGTGTCGTTCATTTCAAACAAAGCGAGGAAACACCTAGAATTTGTTGAGGCATCTGAAAGACGGTCCTATGTTATGTTATGTTTGAGGCAGCTGGAAACCAGCCAACCTTATACTCCATGTAATGTTTGCGATAGACAGTTATTTTTTAATGATGCTGAGGCATTGCAGTGTTATAAATTACCTCCTGGGCTACCAAGCATCGCCAATCAGACCGTGTCCTGTCAGCAAAATGTAGCCTAAAGTCACTAATAATTACTCAAATGTTCATGATTTTAATAAATCTTTTTGGCCTGCCACCATATCAGTGAATTTAAACTAATGCTTGCAATCAGAGTAAAAGGTGTGCGTGTTTTATTAGTCATTGTCAGACAATGTTAACTAAAATTTCTTTTTTTTTTTTTTTATTTCATTTCTTTTTACAATTTTTATTTCTATACCACACCATGTGGTATTGACTTTGGTATCGAGTATTGTGTACTTTTAGTGGTATCGTACCAACTACTAGATTTTTGGTATTGTGACATAACTGGCACTAGTGCACGTATGATGTTAAAAACAATAGTTCTTAGATGACAGGATTATCTACGTTTACACAACAGTGCTGTTGAACTCTCGATTCTGATTGGCTGACAGACATTCTGAGGTGTAAGATTATTTTTCAGTAAATGCACAGCTAAAGTAGTTCCGGTCAGGTCTTGACCACATTACAGGTCCATATCACTTTGCCAAGTGAACTGAAATAACATAAAAATTAGCCTACTGTCCACCAAAGCACACAGATCGAACAAACAAAATTGCAGAAAATGTAGATTTTCAAGAAATACGTATGGAATAATTGACAACAGGCCACTGAATTATTAGAAAAACAACGCACACCGGGGGTGGTAATGCAGTAACGAGGTGAAGCGGAGGGTTGAGCCATTGATACGCCATCATTGGGGGGGGGGGGGGGGGGGGGGGGCAGATGTGATAAGATGGTTAACAAGTATCAATTTTATTTATTGTACTTTCTGCAGTAATAAACAAAACAAATCCTGTGAACAAGTAGACATCAAGTTAGAAAAAAAAATTGTGCAATCTCATCAGCATGAAACGGAACACTCTAATAACTGCACATGAATGGCTCAAACCTCTGTTATAAGCTCTAAAATGACGATTTGGAATTTGCAAAGGAGGCTTGAGATGGGACACGTAATGAATTAGTTCCGAACACAAGAGCATTTTAAGGACAAAAACATGCACTACCACCTTGGGGCGTGCAATATTTTCTTATAATTCAACAGTCCATCGTCAATTTTTCCTTATATAGACAATGTACTGGGAGCAGGGTAATCAGCTCTCCAATGTCCGCCAAGTTAATTGCAACATAATTTAAGTTAACCCTTTTCTTTCCCCAGGAACAATGCACCAAGATTTCTGTACATTTTTATCTCCAGCCCACAGCACTCTAGGGTTTACTAAGGGCTTCAGATAAAATCTGACATTGTTCTGCCATGAAAGAGCCCAAGTACAAACTTTAGTATTCAGGCCAATTCCCCCACAGAAAGATGCCACCATAGCCATTTTTTATATTGGCTCATACTTTCAAAGTTTGCAAATTAAAGTTAAAGTAGATTAACTTCTACCTGAGGCAAATTTCCTTTAATACATACTTTCCCCATTCAAGCAACTGGGCAAATTCCCCTATTTAATTTGATAAGTACAGAGTAGATCAGTCTGATTCACACAACAGTTTACATTACTTTATAGGAGATTGAACTGACCGTTCAACTGAACTACAGATCATCGTCTTGAACAAATTCAAATACCTTGACAGGTGGGTGTGACTAAAAGAGTCACAGGTGTGGCAGGTGCAGTCATTTTTTATATGGAAGGGGAAGTTTATAAAAATAAACAAATAAATAAATAAATAAATAAAGTTAGTGTAGCTATAAATCACACAAGGAACCGAATACATTGTACCATTACCTTTTCATTGTAGATTTCTAGATATGACATGCCTACAGAGAATTCCCATTCATCCTGGTCTTTCATTTGAGAGCGCACCAGTTGGAAAACCTCACGAACAGCTCTGGGGATCACACCCGGCTGCTCCTGACTGCCCAGCATTGTGTGGGTCTTTCCTATAGAAAGAAAAGAAATAATACAAATAAAAATTACATGGTAACTAATGAGCTCATACATTAGTTTACAATAGTTGGTTCAGTTTCTGGAGCAAAGTAAATAAGCAAAAAAAAAAAATAAATAAATACATAAATAAATTATTCCTATACACAGCTATAACTAAAAACCTAAAACTTTTCAATAACGAACTGTCTCAGATGCCCATGTGCACAGATTTTGCCTGTTATCCCTATGCTTTGGGGTTACCTCGCCCAGTTCAAAGACATGCGCTGTAGGCTGACTGGCATCTCTACATTGTCCGTAGCATGTGTGTGCGTGTGCGATTGTAGGACTGGACAATTAATCGAATACTGATCCAGATAACTGCCCATGATTACATGAACATGATCGACTGCAATATTAATGTTTACAGATTGTCTTGTGCTCATAGAAATCTCAGCTGCATATCAAATCAAACGCTTCCTAAACTTACAGGCAATCACCATATAGCGGTGCAGGGACGACATTTTTGTAATGCAAAGACCCATTTAGCATTTTAGCACTCATGTTGCCAGCTTCGCTTCGGGGTTCAGAGCGCACAGCGCTTGCGTGAGGGGAAATCATGCTACCAACATGTTGCAAATGGGACTACAGATGTTGTCGGGGACAATAAATGTAATCACGCCAAACAGGAAAAAAAACTTGGCAGATAATCTGGATCTGGTTTTTTTGTAATAATCCAAAAGTATGGGGAAGTCCTATTGTGTTTTTGTCGAGGGAAATACGGTGATGCTAACTTCCGGGTTCTCGTACAAAATGACGTCATTCCTGCGTCACCACTCTATTGAGTGATTTGACTGTGTCTCTCCTCCAGTAAACACTTAATGCCTTTTCTGCATACGCCTGAATTGTTTTCATGTGGTTGCATTTTTTCATTTGGTTGATGGCATTTTTATTTTAATGTGTCCTATATTCCAGGCACAATTTCATTTATATTTTACTTCCATGAGATGACACACTTTACAGACAAGTCTAATTTGATGCAAAGATTTGTACATGAAAGCAGTGGTGAAAGTGCAATAAAAATATGTTGTCCCTAAAAATCAACAAATAACCATGAACTCAATATTGATCAAAAATAATCGTGATGATCCTTGACCATAATCTATGCAATTGTGCCCTGCGCAGGTCCAGAGCATACCCAGAGTTCCCTGTGATAAGCGGTACATTAAAAAATAGATGGATGGAATCTGTATATCATACCGGCTCCAGTGGGTCCGTAAGCGAAAACACTAGCATTTTGTCCATTAAGAATGTGGGGGATAACGGGCTTGACTGAAGACAAGAACACTTCCGGTTGAGTTGTCTGATCTCCATGGAACACGTCAAACCTACACACAAATAAGAGAGTGACGCCACCGAGATTGAGAACATTCACCGTGGAAGTGGCCAAAGACAGAACAGAAATGTCTCCCCAGCAGGCACAATAAAAGCCAGTGGTTGAATTACAGGGAGAAACCTGATCTCAGCACCAGCTACCAAATCAGGGCCTACCACCCACCCACACCCACCCACAGACCTGTTAACAACAATAAACAAAGCAACAGAATGGTAAAACGACAAAATGTCTGTAGAGAGTAAAAACTAATACATAGCCCAACTAACTGATATTGCAGAGTCTCAGTGGCGTTCCTCCAGTTGATGATCTCCAGAACCTGAGGCCCAAGTCCTCTGACACAGGGCCCTTCGCCTTTCTCGTCTTGTTTGTCCATGTAGGGCCGCAGCCGCACCGCTACTCGAATCCTGGCAGTCCGTTTAGGCCCAGCGGGCTCATTCACGGCAACACGCTGCGCCATCTCGAACACACAGAGAGAGAAACAGAGGAGTTACACCACATATCTCCACAGCAAAACAGAGGGCAAGTCTAAAACAGCTAACCAACTAGCTAGGAAACGTCCACCATTTTAAGTCCTAGTCTTTTAACTCGGGAGGTAACTGGCTCCACTGGATCTAAACACTTTCTCTTACACGAGCTTCAGACCTCCTGGGTTTATATTCGCGACTGGAAGCAACATATCAGGCGACTATCTGGAGAGTTAACCCTATAATGGCCCACCTACAGCACCGTGTCGCTAAGGCCAGCAGATTTTACACTTAATACAACACATGCACAATACTAACCCATTTTAAACTACACCGCAGATTAAACTACATTAAAAAACACACGCCTTTTCGGCTTGGGGGAGGGTTGTATTGTTAGATTAACTAGCCAGTTAAGGGTTTTTTTCTGGACGTTTCAAAAGTTCAACGCTGAAACTTGAGCCGATATGAAACAAACTTACCGCTTCTGCAGCACAGCTACCTTCACCAACTGTAAATGGCCTTGAGTGAAACCGGATAAATTTATTATTTTATTAGATGAGAACATTTAGGTTCCGTATGATAAAAGACTTCAACTGCGCGCGCGTCCCTGAACAACTGCTATTTTCAAATGTAGAATGCCCCGCCCTTTTACCGATTAACGGACCAATCTGCTACCGGCTAAGCCGCGCTCACAAATTCGTCATCGGTACCATGGGGATCCATGTGAAGAGCGCCACCTGCAGTTTCAAACGAGCAAGTTCAGACCCCCATCCCCCCTTTTCGTTCCTTAAATGAAATAAAAAAAAAAATAAAGAAATTAAAGTCCACTTTGTCCCCATCCACACAACAAAAACAAAAGGCAAAAAAAAAAAATATATATAAAATACTTTTAGTCTTTTATATAGAGAGTGAGTGAGTGAGTGAGTGAGTGAGATGAGATAGACGGAAATCAATACTACATTACTGCACCGTGTGTGTGTGTGTGTGTGTGTGTGTGTGTGTGTGTGTGTGTGTGTGTGTGTGTGTGTGTGTAAACGTCAGAAAAGTTGGATAAAGTGAAATAGTTGGACATTGGCACATAGCCGTTTAAGTATTATAGCTATAAAGGGTACAACACTGTAGATAGTTTTAATAGTGTTTAAAACAGTCAAACACACTTAAAATTTTACTAAATGTGTTAAAGTACAGGCAACAAACTACAGGGAAACGAACATGTATCAGAAAACAGCGTTAATGTGTTTAGAAATGTTAATGTGGGCAGTAATGAACCATTCAGCTAATGGATTAAGAAATATAATAGTTAACCTAATGTTAGCGCTTGTTTTGTGTTTGCTATCTTGTTAGAAAAGTCTGATATTTTTTTTAAAGTTTACTAAAGTCTAATAGTTACGCTGAGGAGGAACATTAGCGAAGCTAAGATTAGCTAGCCAGCTAGTTAACATGGCTAATGTTTGTTAAATAATTATTTTTCAGTGTTCAGGGTTTTTGTGTGATTTTTATTGGGCTGTAAACAGTGAATAGAGTCTATTATAAGTAATAACCGTTTTAAAACAGGTATAAATACTCACAATAACATGAAATGTGTCCTAGCTTATTATCTACGTAGTTTGGCCTGGCAATAAAATTAAGCACGAACATCTTTTCTTTCTGTGCACCTGCATATTTAGGTCCAAAAATAAACAGTTTCTCGGTTAGTATTTGACCCAACCTTCCCATCCAAACTCCCAGTGTATTAAACATTACTGATAATCTGCCATGTCGTAAGAAAAGGTTGTCTATCGTTTCCGCTCCATCACAAAAAGGGCACATTGTAGCTATGGTGGAGTTGATATGCGTCACATGTCTGTTTGTGGCCACGGCCTCATGCACGGCCCTCCACTGTAGATCAGCTGTACGCTTCTCTATAGGGGGCTTGTACAGAGACCTCCAGCATCACCGTGGGGAAGAGCCTGGCACCAACAGGTCCGACCACCTTGACTCCTTAGTCACTCTGGTAATTTACAAAGAAATCGAAAGGCAACAAACTTGAACTTTTTATAAAAGTCATGTCACTCCACTGTGCTAAAAACCTGTGTCTTTTCGGACCTCTTTTGCTATTTCCATTATGGGGTACAGTGGTGTGAAAAAGTGTTTGCCCCCTTCCTCATTTCCTGTTCCTTTGCATGTTTGTCACACTTAAGTGTTTCGGAACATCAAACCAATTTAAACAATAGTCAAGGACAACACAAGTAAACACA
>JAFFST010051704.1:19241-51855 GCA_022414735.1 Noturus placidus | reverse complement strand
CAAGCGACTTACAAATGAGAGCACACTCACACACCAATGGTAGCAGAGCTGCCATGCAAGGTGCTAGCTTGCCATCAGGGGCAACTTAGGGTTCAGTGTCTTGCCCAAGGACACTTCGGCATGGGATCACCCGGGCCGGGATTCGAACCGCCAACCCCACGATTAGTGGATAACCCGCTCTACCTACTGAGCCACAGCCGCCCTAATAATGAGCTCCACTCTTCTGAGAAGGGTTTCCACTAGATTTTGGAGCGTGGCTGTGGGGATTGGTGTTCATTCAGCTATAAGAGCGTTCGTAAGCTCAGGCACTGATGTTGTGGTGTCAATGAGGCTTGGTTTCATTTCATCCCAAAGGTATTCAGTGGGGTTGAAGTCAGGGCTCGGTGCAGGACACTCAAGTTATTCAAGTCCAACCTTAACACACCATGTCCTCATGGAGCTCACTTTATGCACAGGGGCGTCGTCATGCTGGAACAGATTTTGGTCTGCCTCTAAGGTTACTGCATACAGAGACATTCTATTCAATTGTGTTTTCCCAATATTTGGGGAAGAACCACATACATGTGGGTTTGATGGTAAGGTGTCCACATACTTTTGGCCAAATAGATGATATATTCTTAGATATATGGTTAAAATATATGCGAGTTATCTGTATTATCTTACAGATTTAAAACCTATGTGAGTTTCCTGTATTACAAATTTAAACTGATGTGATTGTCATATAGCGTTGAAGAAGCACTTGAACGAAGAAACTGTCACACAACCTGCTGATGAATTATTTATTAATTATTTTTAATTGCACAGCCTGTCGAGAGACACTCCTACAGTGCGACGGGAATTTTATCTGTGCATAATTGCTGCGTAGTTTGATTGACAGTTACAGCATAGTTTCATTGTACTGTAATTTCATATAATAACGGTCAGCTTGCACACTTCAGCACCTGTTTATCTGTTTGTTCAATGTATCTGTTACCTTTTGAACCCCGAAGGTCGCTTTACAAAGTATGCAACAGAAAGTAACACCGATTGAAGTTTATGCTTCTACTTTATTAGGAACACCTGCACATTTAATCAGCCAATCATATTGCAGCAGTGCAATGCATAAAGTCATGCAGATACAGGCCCAGAGCTACAGTTTATGCTCACATCAAACATCAGTACAGGAGGGAAAATATGTGATCTCTGTAACCTGGCATGCCAAACGTGGTGTGGTTGTTGGTGCCTGTTGGGCTGGTCTGGGTATTTACACATTTGATTGCATATCTGATTCATTTGATTGCACATTACATGTGATTGCACATCTCCTTGGAATTTCACTCACAACAGTCTCCTGTATCTGCATGTTGTTGTTGTTGTTTGAACTGCTGCCACATGATTGGCTGATTAGATAACTGCATGGATAGGTGATTAGGTGTACCTAATAAAGTGGATGGTGAGTGTAAGTAGGAGGAGATATAGAAGAATAAGGAAGGAAATCCTGTGTGAAGGAAAAATCTTTCATCTGAGATTTGCAAGATGAGTTTGGGATTGGGCATTTCCACAATTATCATGAAAGGCGCACTTATATAGCGCTTTTTTTTATCCAAAGCACTTGGATCCAAAGCGCTTTACACTGTGTCTCATTCACCCATTCACACACACACTCACACACACACACACACTCACACTCACACACACACTCACACACCAATGGGAGCAGAGCTGCCATGCAAGGCGCTAACTTGCCATCGGGGGCAACTTAGGGGTTCAGTGTCTTGCCCAAGGACACTTCGGCATGGGATCACCCGGCCCGGGATTCGAACCACCAACCCTACGATTAGCGGACAACCCTATTATCATCACGCAAGCAACGTTTTGAACACTTCAGGAAGAATTTAAATGAAATTACATAAGGACATTTAATAGACAATAAAAGTGATCAGAATCAGGTATGGATAATATGATAATAAAAATACACAAAAGCATTTAAAAAAAATAATGACATGAGAAACAAGAAAAAGAGCCATTATAAACAAGATAAATCATATAGAGCAGAGTTTCTAAAAATAAAATTGATATTAAATAAAAACAGGGGTGGCAGGGGAGCCTGGAGCCTATTCCAGGGAACTCAGGGCACAAGGCAAGACGGGGCACACCGTGGACGGGGTGCCAACCCATCACACACTATGGACAGTTTGGGAATGCCAATCAGCCTACAGTCCATGTCTTTGGACTTGGGAAGGAAACCGGAGTACCCAGAGAAAACCCCTGAAGCACGGGGAGACCATGCAAACTCCATGAATCTACTGACCCCGTATAGAAATAGACATGTGAAGCTAATCTAAAGGGTCAGGGGTTCGATTCCTGTCTCTGCCCTGTGTGTGCGAAGCATCCATGTTCTCCCCATGCTGCTGGGGTTTTCCCCGGGTACTCCAGTTTCCTCCCCAAGTCCAAAGACATGCATGTCCAGACTGTACCCTGCCTTGTCTCCGATCCTCCCTGGGATAGGCTCCAGGTTCCCTTCGACCCTGAACGTTAAGCAGTATAGAAGATGGATAGATGGATGGATCTGCAATATGAGTCAACCTTTCTGATTCACAGTCTGGGTCACAAATGACTCATTTTTCCATTTTGACTAAAAACAAAACAAAACAAAACAGAAAAAAAAAACAATTACATTTGATGGACATTTCCCCGACTTTTTCTGTTCTGCTCAATTGTTCTCAGTGCCAGAATCATTTCAAAAGCATATTTCCCATGGTGATACGCCTGTTATCAGTTCTAATCTCAGCTCAGTTCCCCAGCCTTCAGGTACGTGACGTCACGCCTCAACGCGCACTGGATTGGTGGCGCCCTTCTCTCGCACTTCCAGCACACAGTGCGTATTGTGCGGATGTTGGGCAGAGCCACTCTCTCTGACTGCTCTGTGTACTTTGGAAGAAGTAAACAGGTGTAAAATGGTCCATAGAGACGAAATATTAAAACCCATTTGGCACGCGTTCGGCGCGTTGGATGTGGACCGGAAAGGAAAAGTGTCCAAGTCTCAGTTGAAGGTAGGAAGTAGAGGAACAAAATAAATCAGGAGATACTGACGTGTACAGAAACTTTATTTATTTATGTATTTATTTATTTTAAATAGATTGTTTCCTTGACTTGGAGTGAAGCTGGATTGGAAACGTTAAGTGACTTTTAATGACGCTGTTAAAGTTTTTGGCACATATAAACGCGCGTTTAATGACGTCACCGCGAATTGTTCTGCTTTGTTATAAGGGGAAATAACAGCTCCATTTTATTTTTTTAAAGAACTTATTTCCCCTTAAAATGTGTGTGTCCCTGACAGATTTTTTTTTAATATAACGAGTTAATAAGACTTTCCACCTTGTCTAAGCTTTCTTGTCCCATTTAAATTGAATCATGCTGAACCAAATGATCTAACTGTATGTCTAAAGTCATACACACATCATAAATATGTGTAAAATATTAGTCTTGACCTTTTTTATCAGCTGCTCAAAAAGATTTGTTTTTTTGGGGGGGTCAACTTCCTGTTTGAAGCTGACCACACCCCTTTATATGATGTCTCATGAATTAAGACATTAAAGCTTTAGTTAATTGCTCATCAGGCTGGCAAATAAATGCTGTGTGGTTCCAGTTCCAGTTCCAGAACTCTCTAATATTTCTATTTGATTTGAATTAGTCTTCTGAACTTTTTCAACACACACACACACACACACACACTTCTCAAATCCTTATGCATTGGCTCATATGAAACCAAAAGGCTCACTTCATGTTCTTATTTATAGAAATGTGATTTATGCATGATCTGTCATGCAGACTGAAATACAAATGGTGAGGGGAATTTTTTTTTCTCACTTCTGAGTAATTTCAAGTGCTGTCTTAAGACAACCCTGAACATCTGCCATGTGGTTTTGGATTACACAGTTGCATAGTTTTCTGATTTAGCCTGACATCGTACTCTGAAGAGTTTCTGCTGAAGTTGCACCGTGTCGTCTCTGCGCTCCACTTAGCAGCTCCATACTGTAGATTTGGACCTGTAATCATAAAGACCGTCCGGTTCTCATCCCAGGACTCTTACTCGCAGTCTACATCACCTCTTCTACACCCGTATACTGTTATATCGTAATGTCCCATCACCGGCGCCGCTCAGAAGAGGACGGGTTTCATTCTGAGTCCGGCTGCTCATGAGAGTTTTTCAGCTCGAACCGTTGCCTCTGGTTTGCTCGTTACGGATCTGGGTTTCTGTACAGCATCTTTGTGACCACGTCTGTTTATGTCTGCTCTGCCTTGTGAAGGTTCTGTCGCACAACCTGTACACGGTGCTGCAGATTCCACATCAGAACTGTGAGCTGGAGGAACATTTCAAGGATGACGATGAAGGTCCAGTGTCCACGCAAGGCTACATGCCCTATCTGAACACCTTCATCCTAGACAGGGTAGCTAATGTACCTCCTCTTCTTCCTCTTATCATCTTGCTCTTATCATGCTCATGGTGTTCCTCCTGCACTTTAGAAATAATAAAATGTTTCCGCTGGGTCTTTTAAGGGGTTCTTTGGATTATTTTTGATGGAGGTACCTTTTAAAAATAAATAGAATAAATAAAGTGCCTCCAGGAACCTTTCTGCGAACATGAAAAGGAAAACGAACCGTTAACTCGATTGTTTCTTTTCTTCCGATCGTCTCTCTGAGACTTATTTTCTTAATCCGTCTTCTTTCACATCCTACTTCTCTCGCTTTTTGCTCTTATCTTCATCTTACCGTCATCATCACAGTCATCCTGCGCTTTATCCTCCCCTTCCTTTGTCTTTTCATTCGCCTCCTCATCCTCCTTTCCTTCCTCTTCCTCCTTTTATTTCTCCTAGGCCTTCGGTTTCTCTTCCCCTTCTCTTTCTTTCCGCTCCTTGAAAAAAAAGGTACCTCTTAAACTCAAATAATTTGCCCAAAAATATATAGTTAAAGTAAATGTTGTACTAGAAAGCATGGCACATTAAAACAAACAAGAGTTATGCATTTTTTTTTTTTAAAAGAAAAGAATTTACATTAGTTACATTAGATGTCATCACAAGTTACATGGGGTTGTAGTAGTAGACAAAATATAAGTATTATGGTAATATAATGTGGCTTTTACTATCCATAAAGCACAAGACAAGCGCGTGCGTGAATGTGTTCGTGACGGAGTAGATGCATTCATCTCTGAAGAAATTGATCAGCGCTAAGCAACGTTATTGTGATAAAGTTTTTCTCACAAAAAACATGCCAGTAGGTGGATTGTTTACGCTAAATTGCGCCTTAGGTGTGAATGATTGTGTGTGTGGTTGTGTGTGTGTGTGTCTGTACCCTAGGATCGTCTGTCGTTCCCTGGGTTCCCTTTATTTTTTTGAGCAGTATATATTGGAAATATCAATTCAGTAATAAATTTATCATTGGAGTTCCCGAATAAAGTACGATTAAAAATCATTCGGATTGTCAAGAATAAAACGATCATGCTCGTTACGTCATGAATGAACGAATCGTATTCGATTTCTTACATTACTTCACTCACCGTAAACGGCTCTGGTGAACGTTTTTCTAATGAATAACGTCCCGTTTATGGTCATATGGAAATATTTCTAATAGGCAGTAAGTCAAGATCTTGACAATAATGAAACTGGTCAACTGGACTGTATGATACCACGAGTTATAACGCAGTCATGAGAAATGACACGAATGCGTTCATTCAGAATTCGTTAAGATCCAGAACCAACGTTTTATAACATGACCTTTATTGGAATCCTGAAGCCAGCTGAAAGGGTTGTGTTTAAATGTAAACTTTACATGTGAAATCTTCTGGATATTCCCAAAGTGTCGTATTTAAATGTAAACTTTCCTTTTTAAGTGTTCAGTACTCAGTAGATAAAAGGTTATTTAAGACAGTCTTTATTTGAGCATTTTAGCGCTTTAACATGTTATTCACAGAATACACACACGTAGAAATGTGTGGTCGAACAGGCCGCTGACTAATCACCAGTTAAGAGGAACCTTCTCATGGTTGTGACTCTTTTTCTCTCTCTCTCTCTCGGCTTGCTCGTGTGATATGACACATTTGTCTCCTATAATGGTATTTTTAAAATGTGTGTTTACCTCCGTGAAAGGATTGAACATGTTTGAGTTCGGATTTAGCTCCGGGTGCGTTTGAAACTTCTTTCTGTGAAGATACGAGCAATGATCACGTGAGCGTGAATTGATTTAATGAACAGATTTGAACAGATTTAATCATTGGCAAATTGCTGTGATGTAAGAGCAATAAAACACTTCAGGACGTTCTGTTACAGGGAAATAACGACACAACTTCAGGGTTAATGATAATGATTATTTGATCATTTATTGGTCACGTAGACATTACAGCATAGTGAAATTGTTTTCTTCGCATACCCCAGCCTGTTAGGAAGTTGTGGTCAGAGTGCAGGGTCAGCCATGATACAGCGCCCCTGGAGCAGAAAGGGTGAAGGACCTTGCTCAAGGGCCCCAAGTGGCAGCTTAGCAGTTCTAGGGCCTGAACCCCCGACCTTCTAATCAGTAACCTAGAGCCTTAACTGCCAAGCGGAATGTGAAGAAAAGAATCACTGTGCTGTAATGTATATGTAATTAATAAAGTGCGAGGAATGTAAATCTGTACTCGCTGAGTTCATCCCCTGATTGTTTTGTAATCCCAGATCCAAGGCAAGTTTGATTTCCAGGAGCTGAATAAAATGTGCTGGACTCTGTGCGCCCGTAAGAATATCACCAGCAACCGCATGCTCATCTCCGACGAAGATGCTTTCAAAGTCTGGTGTATTTTCAACTTCCTGTCTGAAGACCGATATCCGCTTGTGATCGTAACGGAAGAGGTGAGCGAACGGCAACATCGAATCTTTTTTATAATATCCACGCATTCGTTTGATCGGACTCTTGGGAGTCCTTTTAAACCGTTGTTTTTGCATCACCCAAGATTGAGTACTTCCTGAGGAAGCTGTTGGACGCCGTGAGCGGGAACTGGAACGAGGGCAGGTTTGTGGACTATAAGGCCCAGCTGAGTTCGAAGCAGAATTGTCTGAATGTGTGGGAGTTGATTGAGCTGGTGGGTATGGGCTACTTCACCAAGGGCATGGACCACCAGACCACCAGCCTGGGCATCACCGAGGTCTACCAGGAGCTCATTCTGGATATTCTCAAACAGGTAAGAAATGGTGTGTGTGTGTGTGTGTTGTCTAAGGTTAGAGTATGCACCATATACACCATAACCAGCCATATATACTCTTATACCACAGTGCTGTTGAATTCTTCATTCGGACTGGTCAAAAGGTGTTTATTTTCTGTCAAAACAGGTCAAAAGGTGTTTATTTTCTGTCAAAACAGGTTTATCTTAAATCCCTCATTCTAATAATTGATCGTTTCTATAATAACAGCTGATGCACAGGGACTTGTATGGACGATGCGTCATATAATCTAAACGTAATAATAAACAGACTTGTTTTTATCGTTCAATTTATCATCGGTAAATGTATAGCTGTGAGATAAGTGAGAACATGTTTTGTGGACGTTCTACTACATTGCTGTGGAACGAATAAGGTGAATGAAACACTTTGGGACGTGCTGCTATAGCTGCTATCGTCTCCATGGTGGGAACAGTAACTCAGCTTCATCACACCACCCTGTAGTTGATCATTTTGATATAATAGCATGCCCGGCCTTTGGGTTCATCAATATAAACAGTACCGATAAAACATTTCGTAAAGCTCAAGGATACTCCTCCTATGAGATTGAGGTCATGTGACCTGGACGAAATTTAGCTTCAAATTTTATCGTTACTGTCATAATCAGAATTACAAATCTTGTGTGTCATTGGAACGTCTGTCTGTGTGTGTGTGTGTGTGTGTGTGTGATTATATTGGTATCGGCCAATAAAGGCTATTTTTCCTGCTATGGGCAATCAGCTGATAGTTTAAAAACGTCTGATTATCAGGGCCGATTATATCCTGTCAATCAAAAGAGGGCGGGACAACACATAGGATTCATGCTGTGTATAAAGATGACGTCTCTTGTGTGGAATGACGACAAAACTGCTGTCTGTTATCTCTGCACTGCTAAAAATTTTACTCCGGAAGTGAGCAGCAGTGAAGCTGGAGTTTCTGTGTTTGGAACAGTACCACCTAGTGGTCATGAGATGCTGTCACCGAATTAAAGCTGCAGTACATAGTTTAAAGATTTAAATGAAGATGAGTTTATTTATTTTATTTATCTTTTGGTCAATAAGTACATCACAAAGATGAGTTGACAGTATAGATTGCACAGAAAAATATTTGTTGAGTAGTATATTTCATATCCAGTGAATGTTAATATATATATAATAAAAAAAAGTTGATATTATATATTACCAGTTTGATGTTCTTTGATGAAGTAGAAGTGCTTTTGTTAATGGAGAGTGAATGTGAGACTAATGGGAGGTTTTCTAGAATTCAGTCAACGTTAATATGAATTAATAACATTCAATAAGTTAATAATCTTACTTTAATCTTCAGAATTGATTTCATGTGATCATGTTAGAGTAATGTGTTAATGTTTATGAGGCCAGTTACTGTGAAACAACTTGCTGAAATGGAGAGAATAAAGTTTTTATTTTACATTTCCTTCAGAATTGTGTAATTAATTATTATTCATTTAAAATAAGGCATAAAAGGCAGAACTATTGGTATGGGTTATCGGTATCACTCTGAATAATTGCTTATTAGTATCAGAAATTTAGTATCGGTATATCTGTAATAATATCATTGTCTCTCCATTCCTAAAGGGCTACATGACTAAAAAAGGCCACAAAAGGAAAAACTGGACAGAGCGCTGGTTTGAGCTGCGTCTCGATTCAATTTTGTACTACGTGAGCGAGGACTGCACTGAGAAGAAAGGCTCCGTTTCACTGGACCGTCACTGCTGTGTAGAGGTGAGAGCTCAACCAGGCCTGCGTTTAAAATACGATGCTGACCAAGTGACACTTAAGCGTTTCCTTTTTTTCAGTCTTTACCAGACAAAGAAGGAAAGAGAAACCTCTTCATCATCAAATGTCAAGACAAAAGCCTGGAGATCAGCGCCTCGGACAAAAAGAAACGGCAAGAGTGGATCCTGGGTATGGCAACTTTATAGTGTTCCACTGGAAAGTACTTCATACTTTGTCAGATTTTTAATTCAATGAATAAACTTTCTGCTTCTTACATCATATTCCACAAATCGCAAAAGATAATGAACAGGATATTTTCTTTCTTTGACCAGCTGCCAATTGAATTTTTCCATTTAGCTACCTTTCTCCACAGCTACACTATATGGCCAAAAGTATATGGATACCTGACCACCACTCCTACACGTGGTTCTTCCCCAAACTGTTACCACAAAGTTGGAAGCACACAATTGTATAGAATGTTTTTTATATGCTGTAGCGTTACAATTTCCCTTCACTGGAACTAAGAGACTGAAACTTTTTCCAGCATGACGACGCCCCTGTGCACAAAGCGAGCTCCATAGAACATGGTGTGTTAAGGAGTGGAAGAACTGGAGTGTCCTGCACAGAGCCCTGAGCTCAACCTAACTGAACACCTTTAAAATGAACTGGAACTGCAGCCTCCTCACCCAATATCAATGCCTGACCTCAACCTCACTAACGCTCTTGTAGCTGAATGAACACAAATCCACACAGCCATGCTCCAAAATCTAGTCGAAAGCCTTCCCAGAAGAGTGGAGCTTATAATAACAGCAAAGAGAGAATAAATCTGGGACGCGATGTTCAAAAAGCTCACTATATGGGTGTGATAGTCAGGGGTGCACAAACTTTTGGTCATGGTGTATGCACATACAGTACATCTAATGACATTACAGCATGTTAAGTAGGTGCAGGCTGACCACGAATTCCTTGTAAGAATGCTAACCCCAACCTTAACTCCACCCCTAACCCCACTCTGACCCCACCCCTGACCCTAAGCCTAGCCAAACTTTAACCTAAACTTAATAGATTTATATAGAAATTCTGTTGTAAGAATTGTTGAGGATTTATGTGTGCGTACATGTTGAAAAAGAAAGCATCCTAACTTTTAAATACTTGAGTATAGTTAAGCTTCAGACTTTCATTTAAGTATAATTTTTATTGATTTAGTTTTTCCTCGCTCCCGATCTCAGAAACATTTTGACAATTGTGTGTGTGTGTGTGTGTGTGTGCGCCAGCCATCCAGGACTGCATTAACCGGCTGAGGCAGGGTCTGTCTGCACCCCACCGTGAGGCTCGACAGCGGCGACGGGAACTGCGCAGCCGCCTGCAGGCAGAACAAGCTCTGATGGAGGAACAGATGAAGGAGCTGCAGCTGGCCAACGAGAAGAAACAGAGAGAGCTGGAAGCCATGAGAATGGTACTGCAGTCTATTCATAACATCAACCACAATCAATCTCCCTACAACCCTCTAAAAATATCACTTTCCCTTAACGTACATATTCTCAAATATAAGCACATGGCGGCCTAAATCACTCATAAAAACGACAGTAACATTTCTGAAAACGAATTCTAACTCAACATGATTTTATTTTCTTGGTCGTTTTTGTTGGTGCTTACTTTTAAACGCATTTTTCTAGAACCATGGTTTGCAGAAATTATGACCACAGTTGTCTAGAAAATACAAAACACTGACACTGCATACGCTTATTCTAAGAATTTAAACACATCTATTTACCGTATAAACTCTCGCAAGCAGTCATGGGTTCCGACTTGCCTGCTAGTGTGAACCGAAAGATTACAAGATGCTTACGTTGCTTGCAGTTTATCCTTTGTGGGTTTGTGGCGCGACTGTGAATGGTGTTGCACAGGAAAATGGCCTGTTTGGCTTTTTCCACTTCTCATATAAGATTGTAGAAGACTAAACAACTGTTCTGTTTTTATTTTTCTTCCGCTCTTTCGTTGCCATGTCCATTTGGCGTCTGACTCAGTCGCAGTACAAACCAGCACACCTTGTGTCATCCAACCAACTTCCCCGTCCTTATCTACCTTATCTAGATTTATTTGGTCTTTTTGGCTGATCTGTCGATTACGTTATTGATTATTTGACCCACTCAGTCTCACTTCGGTTAACAGAATCTCTAACAGCCTCTTATTAGCATAACTTTCTGCATTATATATGTAACACCCAGTTTCACATAAACGTGATTTTAAAAAAAACTAAAAAATCGAGCCACACACTGTGCAAAATGTGGACACAGATGTGAGCAGTGAACTCATGAGCTCTTGATAAGAGAAGCTGTTTCTGTAAACATTCAAGTTCCTGTTTTTAGTCACCTCATCTGTTAAGCCCGTCACTTCACTTTCAGACCTGTCTTTCCTCCTTTACAGCTCGAAAACCAAGTTCCTCTTTTTTCTTTGGGTGCGTGCTGACGGCAGATACGCTTTTCAGAGTGTAACGCTATCCTGCATAGTTCTGAAGATCAGCTCTCATGTTGAACTAGCGCACGGATCATTAATAATAATTCTCATTATTAAGCAACCGGACCGGGGGGAACTGGGGGCTACAGGGGCAGCAGATATTACTGATATGATCTGAAAGATGTACAGAGGATATGAAAAAAAGGTGGGAGTTGGTTATAAAGGAAATTGGTGGATATGCATACAGTGTTGTGGAACAAGTTCTATTGAAGTGTTGATTTGATTGAACAAGGTTTGCAGTAATCAGGCCTGGTTGTGTCTAGTCCAGCTGAACCCCATTATGAATGCAGTTTCATAGATTTGGGGAATTAGTAACTACGGGGGAGGGAGGAGGGGGGGCACATACATGCTCTGGTTGCCTTTGATTTTGTTTTCATTTCTGAAACAATTTAGTAAGAGATGCATACAAAAACAGAAGAAATCAAAGAAGGGCAAATACTTTTTCACAGCACTGTATTAATAAAATGTATATTATGTAAAAGAAAAGGATGCGCATCTTTCAACTGAAACTAATAAAATACATTGTTGTTTCCAGTGATTATGGTCATGTGATCTGTGAAACCTACCACACTGAATTGTGGTTGAACTGGTACATTCTTGGATCTGATTGGTCAGAAGGGGTTGATTCATTTTCTACAAAAGCAGCTCTGACAGTTATGCAGCTGCAAATCACAGGTTTATTCATTATTAACACGCTTGTTCCGATACGTTATGGTTTCTATAGTAACGGCTCATTTGCAGGGCGCTGTACTTAAGCAGATCAAAAAAACGTGTTGATTATGGAGAGGTTTTCTGTAAGGAGTCTCCAGTGTCAGCGCTTTGGAACAGTCAGAGGCAAAGCGATAACATCATTACAGAGCAGTTTACTGTGTTTTTTGTCGTATTAACTTCTATAAAGAGAAAAATATACATACTGGTGAGGGAACTAGGGATTATTTATAGCTGCTATAAACTGATAACAGGAATGAACATGTGTTGCTGGCATTCCAAAACATCGAAAGTAACTATAAATGATGAAAAAAAATTTTAAAAAGATTTAAATTGTCATACTTTTTAATCATTGGCAAATTGCTTTGGTATAAAACATGAAATAAAGCACTTTAGAGGAAAGCCACTGGTGTGGAAACTGTATCTCCGCCCCACCCCATGTTTGATTGTTTTTCTATACCATGAGGCATTTGCTTTTTATTCCTGATGTACTCAACAAAAATCAATATTTTTCTACACGGAAGACTGAACGTGTCAGTTTGTCCGTCAGAATCTGGACGAGGCGGCGGCGAGGGCTGTGATGGAGGAGCAGAGAAGAATTCGAACTCAAACAGAGCTACAGAACCACTACAGAAGTGACCTGGAGAAAGAAAAAATGGTAACTATGCCCCTGTAACACTTAAATACTCACACACATACAATCCTCCACCTGCTTTAAATCTGTTCGAAAGAATGAACAATCTTGGATCTCATTTGGACCTGCAAGAGTTCTGAGTCTCAGCTGTGTGTGTGTTAGGTGCGGCAGCAGATGGAGGAGCAGGTGGATCAGATGTCGGGCGAGCTCAGATTGTACCTGCAGCGTGTCCGCGAGCTGGAGGATATGTACCATCGCCTGGAGGAGGCGCTAGAGGACGAGAGACAGACGAGACTGGACGAGGAGAATCTGCGCAAACTGCAGGCCAGGTACTACACAAACACACACTTTATGATATGGATGCAACGTTAAATCTGTAAACACTGTGTACTGTGTGTGTCAGGCTGCTGGATGAAGAGGTGAAGAAGCGCACCGAGCTGGAGCAGATTCACCTGCAGCAGCAGCGAGCCATCAGTCAGACGCAGCAGGAGAAAGAGCAGCTGGAGCAACAGAGGTTGGAGCAGGATCGCGCCCTGCAGACGGCAATGCATCAGCTTGACAGTCTCGAACAGCAGAGACAGGGGGCGCTAGAGGAATACGAGGCCAGTTACCTCTCGCACACCTGATTGTTTTACGTGTCCTGAGTATCAGGATTATATCCCAATAGACATTCACTTCAGTATTCATCTTCAGAACATGTTTGACATCTTAAACATCTCCTTATGCATTATAACACATGAAGTCCATGACTATCCGCGTGGGTTCCTCGCAAAATCCCCCTAGTAGAGAATGCATATGTGCCTGCATTAGAAATTATTATTGGCAATAGTTAGTTTTATTTTACGTCCTCTAGTCAGTCATGCCAGGATTTAGCAACTTTGCACTCGCAGGAACAAACACAAAATCAAGCAAATTCTGCAACATTTGGAGGAGCTTGCGATTTTTCAGAATTACCGCAGATTCAGGCCGAGACGCGTCATGTGACGTCATCAAAACACGCATTCTTCTAAAGCTATCCTTTAGAAAACAAACATCACCGCAAAAGAGCGTTCGGAACAAGTTCTTGCGATTTCGCCAATTCAAGTAGTTTTTCACAGAACAAAAAAACCTCTTCGAAATCCTGTACGGACGTCTATTTTAAGGAGTTGTTTAGTCGCACAATCTCACCGGATATTTTTTTTTTTTATCTTTGTCGCCATATTGTGGTTAAATGCTCATTCATTTGCAACTGACAGTTGAAGTAGCGTCCTTAAACCTCTGCTAAGCAATATAAAAGATAAGTCTTTATTGATCACAGATACATTTAATTACGATTAATTGTAATAACGCACAATAACGAGTGTGCATGTAATCACAGGCTGTGAAAAGGAAACTGGAGCAGGCGGCGAACAAGACGAAGAACTGGAAGGATAAAGTGGCGCAGCATGAAGGGCTAATTCGACTCATCCAGCCAGGTAAGAGTGTCTCCGACCTGCCGTCGGACTCTTTAGAGCTTAAACTAAATCAGCGCTCTAAAAACTCCGATTCCTCTGCACTTCACTACTATTCCACTATCTGGTTAGGTACCAAACTGGATTTCTTTATACTAATTAGTATCATGCGACTTACTAGTACTCTTTGCAATTACAACAGGTTTTATCAAGCTTTTTGATTAATTAAACAACTTGAACGTCATCAGTGTAATCCAATTTCCCATGTTTCAGGCAGCAAAAGTCCTCAGAAAATGACCAACTGGGGTCCGGCGGCGTTCACAGACAAAGAGCTGGAATTGAGAGAGAAGATATGGCAAGAGAACAAGAACAAACCAGACAGTGCCCTATAATCTGTTTTAAAATGGTTGCCTATTTTGATGCAAACGTATACATTTCTTGACCCTGATTTATGTATTATTAGGATGGTTGTTCTTTTATATTTCTAATAATCCATTACATGACACTGCTGTGTTGCTGCCTAACAGCTCCAGGATGGAGATTGTTCTCTTCATGTCGGTGTGGTGTTTCATTCAGGTGCTGATTTCCTCCCACTTCACAAAAACATGCTGACTCCAATTTCCCCTGAATGAGTGCATGAATGTGTGTGCTTGATGATCTGGCATCCCATCCAGGATATCTTCCCACCTCACCCCCACCCTGGTGTTCCTGATCATAATAAAGCGCTTATTGAAGATGAATGAATGAACGATTAATCCAGTTATCTCTGAATGTATAAACATGACGAGCTTACAGCTTTCAACTGAAGTGTAATCATATCAATCACACAAAGAAATAAAACTCAGGGTGGGTTTGTGTCATAAAATTTTCATATTCAGGTAATAACAGATGTTCAAATATATTGTCAAGTGGAAAATCCAGACATTGTAACACGTTACTGTGAGGAAGAACAGCTTGACATGTGTCAAGGGTAGTATCCTCCACTAGATGTCACTCTTGTACTAATAAATCGTCCAGGATCGTTGTGGATCGTTCTCTGAACATCTGACACTGCATGATGTGATATATGATAATGTACAGATGGATTGTATCAGGCTCTTTGATGCTGTCCCTTTGATGCTGTCCCTGTTCAAATGATTGCAATTATGTTCTCACACTGATAAAAGCTCCATGATGAAGGGTTCTCTCGTGTGTGTCATGTGACCTCTCTCGAGGCTTATAATAAACAAACACATAAGAATGATGTCTGACAGCACAGGTGTGTGATTTCAACCAAGCAGAAGCAGGTGTGGCTCCTGCTTGGTTCGAATGAAAACCTGCACTCACACACTGGCTCTTTCCAGAGAAGATTGGACACCCCTGGTTTAGACTGACCGGCTACTCTGTCCAAACTGGTAGACCATCTTTTCCAGCTGGTGAGCGCTAATATCAAGCAAACATTTTCTGAAATACCACTGCATACGTACATATCATAGACAAATTATTTTAAAGGAAATGACATAAGTATTAACATAAAAGCAATTAAATTTATTGATCAATTGATTGATCAATTTAGTTAAGTAATAATGAAGCTGGAAAATAACTTACCAGTTGGCAAAGATGGTCTACCAGTTTGACAGCTCAGCATGTGTTTTGACAGCTGGTAGCTGGTCAGGCTAAACTGGACCTTTCACCAGAGGGTTGTTTTTTTTTTTTTTTTTTTTTAATGAAACTGATTTTACATGAATTTAGAAAATTACCCTCCATTATATCCAGTCTAAGGAAAACACAGAGTACATGCCAGAATGCACTTCATCCTTTGTATGAAAAGTATAATGTGTCAGTGAATTTTCTCTCTCTCTCATAGCTATAATTTAACAAAGGCAATGTAATAAATGAGACCATTTTAAGATCTAGGTAAAACTATTTAGGGAAAGTTGCATGCTTTAATAGTCCCCCTGCTTCATTATGAAGGCATGATGTTACTTTATAAATATTACATTTGGCAAAAACAGTCTTGACTTTAAAAATGGTTTAGAGTTTTTGGGTTCAGACTTCTATGATTTATATGGTTTTGAGTTCTGGCTTTTTTGACCGAGTTTGTCACATAGCCCTGGCAACCCTTAGGAAAAATCCACTCTTAACGACTTGCATATTAACCTTTATAAGTAACATGATTCGATTCGATTAAATACCGAGTGGACTATTTTTTAAAGTTTAAATATCTTGCACGTTTCATATCTTTCGCTTGAGTCTTTCAGTCTGTCCAGCTCGCTCACATTGTCATCTCTGCAGTCTACGCATCTTACAAAGATTCCACTTTCATGCTAATACCACAGTCAAACCCTAGTGGTATTAGTGATCTTTAAAGATTAAAGATGGCCAACTTTTGGTTGATTTACAGGACACAGGCTGAGGGACATAGGATCGAGGAATCAAGAAGGTATCAAGAGTTTTCCTCTTAAGATGTCTTACTACTAATACCTCAGCGAGTTGATAAAAAATATTCTAGAACATTACCACTGCCATCAGAATCAAATGCCAAGATCATTCAAAGCAGGTCACCCCTGAAAAAACCTCAGTCTCCCCGCTTCATAGATGGCCAGTGCTGAGGTGGCTCTTGCTGTGCTCTCATCCAGCTGCTGGATCATCCACAGCTATTTCTGCATGCATGCTTCTGACCCTTGTTAAGGGAACAGGGTCCCAAATCCATTCTCCACCCTTAAGCTTGGCCGTGGATTTGAGTGCTATATTTATATGGGTTGCTGGCATGGATTTGTTGTGGTTACAAGCTGTAAAGCAGCAACTGGGACGTGACTCTATGCACTCCAAGAATGTTGGAGAAGAGAACATTTGAACATATGATTGGAATGTTGCTTGTAAAACCCTGGAATCAGGATAATCAATGAGTCCGCCGAGATACCAGCCTATCATACTAATGACCTGAGACAGCGCGATGACCAAACCAACAGGATCTCATACTTCAAGCATTCGTTGATTGTTAAAGGCAAGTTGCAGATCAATTTCACTCATTTTTTTCCCCCCAGAATGACAAAAGCTTTTTGTTTTGACATATTTCCCGTCATTCATCTGTCACGCTACATCACGATGTCCGAACTCAGACTGAACCCGCAGTTCCAGAAATGAGATCGAAACTGAAAACGCAATGCGAGGCAAACCAAACACTGTTGACTGCTAATGAGAAACACGACTCCACATGTCACGGCAATCTGTTAACACATGCAGCATAGAGGAGACATGATTGGCATGTGAGAGGATCAAAACAGGCGCATGTGATGGCATCACTTCTGCTCCTGGCACCCACATGAAGCACCGCTGCTCCGCTACGTCTCCTTCCCGCCTGAACAGAGAAGGATTGTTGCACTGAAATGATAATCTGTGGGTATTGTTTAAACAAATGCACTGCAGCAGAGCAAACACAGTTCATCTTGAGGTGCAAAGCTGAAGATGACATGGAGAACATGCCTGGACGCGTCCTGGTAACTAGGCGACGCAAAAACTGTGAACGTACACATACTTCTATTACTGGAACTGTGATGAAACTGTTATTAAATGCCTTAGTTTCTTACCTGATTCCTGCACATAAAGAATAAAGGCTTAAAATAAATAAAAGAAAATATACAGTCATGTGGGAAAAAATAAGTACACCCCATGGAAATTTTGCCATTTTTTGTTGACATTTTTGGACGAGCAAACATTTGATCATCTTTGAAAGAGTGCCTGTTAATAAACTTGATATACTTGAACGAGCTTTTTCATTCATTAATGCAACAGAAATATCATTAGATTTGATGTTCTTCTGTGGAAAAATTAAATACACCCTTGGCCTCAGACGCTAGTATTGTCCGCTTTAGCAGAAATAACGTCTTGTAGGTGTTTTGCATAATTGTCCAACAGGGTTGCTGGAATGTTTGACCTCTCTTCTATGTAATATTCTTCCAGTTGTGAGATGTTTGAGGTTTTCTTGCATGTGCTGCCCGTTTCAAATCCCCCAGGACAATTCAATGGGATTCAAATCCGGGCTTTGACTCGGCCGTTCCAAACCCTCCATTACTTCTTTGAGCAGTTCCTTGGTGGATTTGCTGGTGTTCTCAGGATCATTATAATGTTGATTCGGTTCAGCTTGAACTTTCGGACAGATGGCGTCACATTATCTTCAAGCACTCTGTGAAAAGATGCAGGAGTCATAGTTGAATCAATGAACGCAAGCTCTCCAGTCCCTGAGGCAGCGAAGCAACCTCAAACCACAACATGTCCACCACCGTGCTTCACAGTTGGTATGAGGTGCTTCTCCTGAAAAGCTGTCTTTGGTCTGCTGTTACTGTGGCCAACAAACTCTTTGATTCGTCTGTCCAGAGCACATTATTCCGAAAGTCCTGGTCTTTGCCTGTATGCTCATTGGCTAACTGTAAGCTTTTTCCTGGCATGCCTCCAATGCAGGTCACATTTGTACAATCTCCTAATTGTAGAAGCACACACTTTGACACCAACAGTTGCAAGACCTACTAGCAGATAATGTGCTTGAATTTTGGGGTTTGTAAAGACTTTTAGCATCTGATGATCTGCTCTTGGACTGAATTTGCTGGAAATGCCGGTCATGGTGAAATTGTAGCTGTTTGAAATCTGCACCATTTGTAGATGATTTTCCTTACAGTAGAACGATGTATTTAGATCATTTGGAGATCCTTTTAAATCCCTTGCCAGACTCATAGGCATCCACAACCTGTTTTCTGAAGGTCTTATAGAACTCTGTAGATCTTGGCATGATGACACCACCACACACCTCAATAGCAAAGGGAACACCAGACACTAGATATGAGAGGGGTATAAATAAGACGGGTTCCACCTAAACTCCCTAAGCATGTTCTAAATCACTGGCATCCCATCTTGAAAGCCCAATTCTAATCAATAATCAATTTTATTAATCGGCACTGTTCCAAAAAAGATCAAACGTTTGCTTGTCCAAATATGTAAAAAATAAAATAAAAAAAAATCCCAAAATTTTCACTTATTTTTCACGTGATTATTATTTTATTTAAAATTATTTCAAAAAAGGTTATAATTTCTGTGGTTTAGAAAGCTCTCTTTCTAAACTTCTCACTTCCAGTTTAGAAATGAACACAGAACAACCGATAAAAAAGTGGACTGGTTGAAAACTGTCCCTGCACACACTGTTCCGGCATTTCATGTGCACCAGGGAGGTCTGATCCCTGTGACTGAATTGTCCAAGCCATGGAATCCCAATCGTAGGCAAAACTATCATCTGTGGCCCCCTACGACCTGTGAAACTGTAAGTTGACTTGAATCCCGTCCAGGAGATTCTCTCTTAAACCCTTCGGAATGGGAACATTCCTGTTTCAGTGTTTGCTGAGGAATAAATCTTTGGCAGATGAATGTTTTCTGATCCCTTTCCAAAGAGACTTTACAGTATTATGCTCTGACTGGCCTCCTGGTATTTGACAGATAACGCAAGGTTTTGGTCACAGATGAACGCCACTAAACAGACCAGTGAGAACCAACATTGTTCTGTTCTTGAGTAAACCACTGGAAAAGAAATAAGGGTGACTCTGTTACACTACATGTTTATCTTGGAAGGGATCTGGGATCTCGTGTTCATAAATCCACATGTTTAGATGGACATAAACCGAAAGCTTGGGAACTTGTTCATAAAGCTACATGACACAGTAAAATAATTACTATCCTCAGCAGGAAACATTAAAACAGCCAATAAAAAATAATCATAATTTACAGACTGCAGACAGGCTAAAGGGCAGGGGTTGAAATAAATAAAAGGGGCACCTCTTACATGCACTTGGGCTCTACAGAAAGAACACCCATTAGGGCACTTAATCATGTTTCCTCACACGTGTAGGAACCTTATAGGGCACTCTATCACATATTTCCCAATAGAAAGACACCCTAGAGGACACTTCATGATGTTTTTCAGCATGTAAGGCACCCTAGAAGGCACTTCATCACGTTTTCTGCCATGTGAGACACACTATAGGGCACTGCATCATTTATTTTCCAATCAAAGGGCACTCTAAATGGCTCTTCATGATTTGTTTTGGCATGTAAGGCATCCTAGAGGGCACTTCATCACATTTTCTGCCATGTGAGACACACTATAGGGCACTGCATCATGCATTCTCCAAAGGAAGAGCACCCTAGAGCATACTTTTTTTGCCATCCAAGGCACCCTAGAGGGCACTTTATGTTCTCTCACACATAGTAGCACTCTAGAGGGCACTTCATGTTTTGTGGCATGTGAGACATTATAAGGAACTGCATAATTTATTGTCCAATGGAAGGGTACTCTAAAGGGCACTTCATGATGTTTTCTGGCATGTAAGGCACCCTAGAGGGCACTTAATCATGTTTTGTTGCAGAAAGCAGGATTCTAGAGGGCACTTCATGTTTTGTGGCATGTGAGACATTATAAGGAACTGCATAATTTATTGTCCAATGGAAGGGTACTCTAAAGGGCACTTCATGATGTTTTCTGACATGTAAGACACCCTAGAAGGCTCATCATGTTTTTTGGCATGTAAAGCACCTTAGAGGCCCTTCATTATGTTTTCTTGCACATAGCAGCACTCTAGAAGACACTTCATCATGTTTACTGCCATGTTAGACAGCGTATAGGGCACTGCATTATGTATTCGCCAATGGAAGGGCACCCTAGCTGGCACTTTATCATAACCCTTAAAGATTAACTACTCAGATGCATAAATGAAATAAATGGAAATCAATCTGGACAAAAGCATCTGACAAATGCCATAAATGTTGGCCTTTTAATTAAAAGTAAAAATGTGACATTGAATTTTTATAAAAAAGAAAGAAAGAAAGAAAGAAAGAAAGAAAGAAAGAAATCAAATCAAATAAAATTGGACGTTTATTTTCTCTTTTCTAAGGATGCACTAATGCAGCAAGCACAAAATGGGCATAACTTTTATATATTACATATCCAATATAGAGCCATGGCATTAGTATAAATATTCATAAAATTGCACAAATAGTAAAAACACTTTAGGGGCTTGGGACAAAATTACAATGCCACTGCAACTTGACATGAAATTGGCAAAAGCAATGACCCTTGTATTTATAAATAGGCTTACGTCAGGGGTTATGTAATTGCCATGTAGCCACTCAAATACCAGCCTTATTAATGCATTACTAAAAGCTCTTATGCAAATTTATATGATGCCATTATTAATATGCAAGTTTTTGAGCGTGAATATCACGGGCTGAATGTGCGTTAATCGCCATTCGTCACGCTTGTGTAAGCCACACTGTGCACATTTTTTTAATTTGTTATACTGTATGAATGAGAACAGTCAGACTCTTCCAGTGCTTCACACATTAACATTTGCTCTGTCTTGCTTCATCGTGCTACCATGTGAAGCATCTCAGTTTCCCCCTACGTGCACCCAAACATTCCTCTGACTGGCCAAAAAGTCAGAATTATGAGAACAGATAACGATCAGTTAGGTTTTGTTGTTTTTTTTTTTCTTCTTTATGGAAGCCTCTTCTTAGATAAAATAATCCAGTATGATTTTTGTATCGCGATCAGATTACTGAATGGATTGCCATGATTCATCATCTTTTTTTGTCTGGCCAGCTCATGTGCCGATTAGTCTGTTAGATAAACTCGAAGGTGTCTCTCAGGCCATTATGACTTCAGCCATTGAGTGCATGTCCAACAGATTGATAGGCCTTCTCCAGAACAACACATTTGTTTCATTCCGATGGTTGCAGTGGGACTCGCTCTTCCGCTGAATCCCTCTCTTCTTGCCGCTGTTGCCTAATCTCCCTCGTCCAGCCACAGCTATATTTGGAGAGCAGTGAGAGATATGATTAAGCTCCAGCCCAGATGTTGTACTGGGGCCACACCTGCTAAAAGTATGATCCAGCTGACACAAAGAAGAGTTTGCAGGAATGTCCTTAGTGCCGTGAGCCAAGCTCAAAATGGCTGCAGGACCACTAGCACCATGTGTCCTCCTCCTATCAGCTATCATTGTAAATAAATAGGCTTGGCTTTATAGTCCATTCCCAAGGAGACTTCTTGGTGGCTAATAATCAAAGTCAGGTTTATTGTCGTTTTTAGCACATCACATAGCAATGGATAAAAGATGGAGTGGGGTGTTCACAGTTAGACATGGCTGTTAAGAAGTCTGACTGCTTGCTGGAAGAAACTGTTCCAGAGTCTGGACTTTCTGGCTTGAATAATTCCTAGCCTCTTCCCAGATGGAAGGGGCTTAAATCAGTTATAGGATGGGTGAGAGGGGTCCTTCCTGAAGGAGGTTGCCTTCCACACACTCCTTGTGGTGTAATTATGATCAGAGCAGAGCTTAGGTCAGAGATCAATGCTATGAAATAGACCAGTGGGAACAAACATTGTTCTCGTCATGCCTAAACCACTTTGGTAATATTTGGCAGATGCTCTTATCCAGAGAAACTTACATGTATCTCATTTATACATCTGAGCAGTTGAGGGTTATGGGCCTTGCTCAAGGGCCCAACAGTCGTAACTTGACAGTGCTAGGGCTTGAACTCCTGACTTTCTGATCAGTAACACAGAGCCTTTAACCATTGAGCCACCACTGGCCTCCTCCTTGGTCGTCTGGAGCTTTCTGCAGTTGTGACTCATTTCCCATAGCTTTGGATAAGATTTGTTCATAGGAACTGGTACTGTAATCATAAAGCCTGTCCTAACACTCATCTGGGTAATTTTGTTCCTGGAACCTGGGCCGTTTGTCCCCCCCAAGAGTTCGATACATTTGGTCTGAAAGCTGTTTTTAAGATCTCAGGAGAGGTCGAGAGGACAGATCCTCGGTCCTCTTTAAAATGTTGGTCTGGGTTTCGCTTCAATCCGTCCGACCGAAGTATTTAGGCCAAGTGTAGAAATGCCTTCATTCACAATCTGCTCATTCTGAATCCTTTCAATGCATTTTGTACTCTTTATTTTGTCTCTACATTACTGTATATTGTACTGATGTATAATCACATGATCCAGAGTCTACCCGAATTGCACGGGTTCCTCTCTGGGTTTTTTCCTCTCCGGCTTGTTCATTAGGAATCTACATCACTTCCTGTAAAGCCATTTTGTGATGGTATCTATTGTTAAAAGTGAAAATAAAATCGCATTGAAATTTTAACCTTAGTGTTTACCTCACGTTTTGATGCTCATAAATCCAGATTTAGCTTGACACATGAACGTGAACGTAGAAAAGTACAGATAAATGTACATCATAAACACGAACACATTGTTAAATATCTTTTCATTTTCTCAGGTGGCACGGAGCGTGAGCATCTCGCATGTAGGCGTGTCATGTGCACCCGAGCTAAGTGACTCATGCCACGAGGTCTGCTCGTTTATCACTGCAAAACAAGAAGGCTTGGATCAGGACGGTCATAGGAAAAGTTCCGTTCCAGCAAGTATCTCCTTACCTCTAATTAGGCTTAGTGTGAGTGGTGCTCGAACAAAGGAAAGATTTGTTCATGAACTGTCAGACAGAGCGAAGTCCAGAAAAAACATCTTCATGCAATATCTAATATCACAATAATATCCTGTGAGGGGGAAAAAAGCCTTGGGATGACTTAGGAGGCAGATCTATGGAACATCTGACTTCTCTTCAAATAGACAGCTGGAAGTTCGTAGTGTTTGGGATGTAAAAAAAGAAATGTAACTTGATTTAATGACATTACATCAGAAGATCCAGAGAATCTGAAAGAAGTTAGAGTTATAAAATACATAAATAGCGCTTTGCACCGTCTCATTCACACACCAATGGTAGCAGAGCTGCCATGCAAGGCGTTAACTTGCCATCGGGAACAACTTGGGGTTCAGTGTCTTGCCCAAGGACACTTCGGCATGTGGAGTCATGTGGGCTGGGAATCAAACCTCCAACCCTACGATTAGTGGATTAGTGGACGACCCGCTCTACCACCTGAGCCACAGCCGCCCTTGTGGAGTTATGTAAGGAATAAAATACTCTGTGGTGCAGTTATAGGAAATTAATAAATGACAGTTGATTAGACAGGTGTCTCAGTGGTTAAAGGCTCTGGGTCACTGATCAGAAGGTCAGGAGTTCAAACCCCAGCACTGCCAAGATACCACTGTTGGGCCCTCGAGCAAGGCCCTTAACCCTCAACTGCTCAGATGTATAAATGAGATAAATGCAAGTCGCTCTGGATAAGGGCGTCTGCAAGAAATGCCTCTTATACCACAGCGATTTTCCAAGAACAAATTTTTATTAAAGAATGACTGATCATACGGATCCATTTATAATGACGTTTAAGTTCCTATCATTAATTTCGACATTAGAGTCACTATAAACAGACGTTCCTCCACCAGACTCTCATTTTTGCTCTCTCCAAGTTAATAATACAAAAAACAACAAAACCCCCCGCAGCTTTCATATTACAAAGAAACCGCAAACGACTTTCCTGTAATAATAGTAATAATAATAGTAAGTTTTACCTCTGACTGTAGCAAAGCAGACACGAGAGACTTACACAATCACTAAATAAACGTCTTCTCACAGAAAATGTACACGTTTTGAATCCCTGTGTAAGCTGTTACTATAGAAACAATAACACATTAGACCGAGCTCATTAATATAAGCTGGCGGTTTCTTTAACAGACCGTAGTGCCAGCTGCAAATCAACAGAAATTGAACGAACGCCATCTGACCAATCGGAATGGAGCATTTAAGTCATGTTCAGAAAGATAAATGCAAGCATATGAACAGATATTTAGTCTAAACCTGTCTGGTTAAATATTTTATTTGTGCTAATAATGGAGTATTTGTGAAATGAAAAACGTCCTGTTACAATAAATTAAACCTGTCGTAATTAACTTTTACGTTTACGCCATTTAGAAGACACTATTATCCAGAGCGACTAAATGTACAGAAGTGCTTTCACGCCTCTGTTAATTAATATATCCTGATACTGGTTCACTAGGTCATGGACAGGGAATAAAATTCCGTTGATCAGTCAAATCAGTTGAAAAACTCTGTTGTTGAGGTGATATAGTAAGAGACCTGTATGAGAAACTTTACATTTATGGCATTTCACAGATGCCTTTTAGCCATTTGTATTTTATACAATTGATCTGTTGAGGGTTAAAGACAGCAGCAGCTTGGCGGTGCTGAGATTTGAACTCGCGACATTCCAATCGCAAGTCTTAACGTCTTACCCAATGAGCTTCCACCGCTTCAGTTACCATTTATTTTGTCTGACAGGAAAACAAACCCTTGCACTCTGCTGTAAATAATCCTTGTTGATGGAACACTTTTATACGAGGACGTTCTGCGAGAAATAAACGCTGGTTAGAGTTGCAATAAATCAAGGCAGTATGCAGGGTGGGTGAACCCACTGGAGGTCAGGCATAATCATTGGGGGCGGGGGGAAGTTAGGGACAAGTTTGATTTCTAACAGGTATCTCATTTGACATGTCCTTTGTAAAATATGCATATATGTAGTTTCATCGCTGCATGGGAATGTTTACTGCACCAAAGCAACCTAATAAATTAATATTTAAACACACACACACATATAACCAAACTGCTCTGTTCAGGAATTATGGAGGAAGTTTACAGTGAAAATACAGCTCACAGGATTCAAGTGGCCAGTTGGTCTCTTCTAATGGAACTCAAGGATATAATGGAAGTAATCTTAACTTGAACATGACAGGCATTCGGTCTAGTGGGTTAATTATTATTGCGTCTAGAAAACAGGGACTTATGGATGGACAGTAAGACTTACTAATCTAAAGTTACTAATCTAAACCCAGAACTCTGAGAACTATGCACACACTTGGTCAAGGCCATGTCCCCCCCCCCCCCCCCCCCCGCCCAAACACCCCACTTAACCCCATCACATACTGTAATGCTACTCATGAAAGTAGGAGGAGTTTCTCTGCAGGGTGTACAGTAGGGACCAATGATGATAGGCACAACTGCTCAAATACTGTACTATTCGACATTTGCAAAGTGCAAGGTTTCATTATCAAATAATTTTAACGTAGCGCACTGAAAGTTTGTCTCTCTCAGAGACACAGCAAGCTTGTTTTAAAGGCAGCATGTGACCCGAATGAAGCTGAAAATACGAAAAATATCGCGCACAAATGTTATCAGACCGTGTTAAAAATGGATGAAAACTTAAAGCACACCTATTATGGTTTTGAAACGTACTAATTCTGTTTTAAAGATCTCGTACAATAGATTTACGTGCATCCGAGATCAAAAAACACTTTAACGTGCTCATAATTTAATCTGCAGCATTACCCCTCCTCCCAGTGTCACAAACGACTCGTTAAATGATCCGTTCTAAATGATTCACTCTAAACTCCTCCCTTCAGAGAGCATACTCTGCTCTGATTGGTTAGATGTCCCAGTCTGTTGTGATTACGTCTGTCAGCGAGCAGCCGATGAAGTCCAGAGGCGGAGCTTTTTGTTACAAACCTACGTAGGTTGGTACAGGAAGTAAAGTCTGGAATCACTAACGACTCGATTCAGCTGTTCAGAATCGTTTCGCTCTTTTGGGAGTCGATAAATCCTTTCGTCATGTGCCTTGTTTTTTTTTTTAAACTTTGCAGACTTTACATTCACAAACAGCTCTAACACACTACATGAAAGGTAATATTGGAGAAACCATAATAGGTGCACTTTAACGTGACTTAATTGAAAACGGTGTTCTATTGCGTACGTAGTGCACTGTGACAGCCTTACCTGCCCTATGTAGTGAGCATATATAGTAGTGAACAGGAAGGCATTTGGAAATTGGTCCAACTTGAAGAGTTTACCTGGACTCCAAGTGAGAAATGTAAAACTCAGTTACATGTCAATAACATTAATGACATTACAGGCCACAAGTACATTTTCATTGAGTTATGAATTACATTCAAGTAATCTTGATTTATTTCAAATTTAAAAAAAAAAAAGAAAAAGAAAAAAAAAGAAAAGAAAATAGCCGAATAGAAACGTTAGTGGCATCGCAAAATGTAGTACATGAGCTTAGTGACGTCATTTTTTCCCCCAAATATGGGAACAGACAGCTGTCAAGTCCGGGCGAGTATTCTTCGGTTTGGTTTGTCAAAATCACAAAGCAAACTGCGTAGTGTTCCTGATTCAGAGCACACACGGAGCTCACCGGCGAGGACTTCCCTTCATGTCAAACAGGATGTCTTCTAATGACGAAGAGGAAGCACTTTTCTTGGTCAGTATGTCAATATTAATGTTAAAAAAAACAAGTGTATGATGGTTTCATGTCAGTTAAATGTTAGAATAATGTAAGCCAGAGCATTTTCATCACGGTATAAAAATGACGGATATTTACAAAAAAAAAAAAGAAAGGAAAAGAAAAAAACCCATCGACGCAACAACCATGAACATACCCGAGTTAAGATAAAAATAATAATAATAATTTACATCACAAAAACTGACCTGTTATGCATGGAGACACATTCATGTATTTAAAAAAAATCACATAAAACATCAACGACTTAAATAGAAAAAAATCGATATTTATGTTTTAGTGTGCAAAGTTTTTTTTTGTTTGTTTGTTTTTTTGTGTAGTGTATGCATGTACAAACATGGCTGCTTTTCATGTTAGAAAATTCTAATATATTTAAGGAGTGCATATCAAAGAAGTAAGTGCAAACAAACTGCCTTGTTATAATTGTGCATCTTTGAAAATTATGCCTCGCTCTTTGTTATTTTTGGCGCTCCTTTCTCATCTTAAGCAGCAATTATAGTTCTTTCCTAATATATTCACGCACCGATTCGACTTGTAGAGTATGAGCGAGTGTTTTAGCGCGACTGCTCGGTAAGACTGATGAGGAACTCAGGAGTGTTCGGGCGGTAAAACAGACCCGTGTAATGCGCATAAGCACAGGATTAGTGTGGCAGTGAGTCTGCAGCCTGAGTGCACACTTTGTAGTGATTAAGTGAGAGCGTGGTCCTCTGGTATCTCACTCTGCTCTTCGACAGGCACTGAGGGCTTCGCTATGCTCCTACAAACGCACAGTGAATCTCCGTGCGGGGAAGGAGACGGCAGTGATGAAGGTGGAGGGTCCGAGTTGTCGGGGCTTCAGGCGTCCGAGATGCAGCTCTGGATCTTATCCATCCACTGCTGTGCGCTCGGAGCGTTCTCCGCGCAGAAGTTGTACACCCGCTTAGTCGTCTTCAGCTGGAGAGAAAGTTAGAGGTCGGGAAAGCTTTTTAACTGCGATTATTCCCTAGAAACTAATACATGGTATGTAGATGAAAATCCCCAAATAAATAAATAAATAAATAATACATCATGCATGATTATACATGCCAATGATATTAATATATTTTTAAACACACTCCATACCAGGATTCTTGGATTCTCTTTTTATCTTGAGGGTTATGCTTCTCAACACTTTATAGTTCATAAACAGTGTGAATCATTTGAATTTTAGTTTCATTACCATGCTTTACTTGAAGCTTTTTATGATTATATTTAGATCTTGCACAGGTATATCACATGCAGAGCGAGATATACCACTACTCACGTCGAAGAAGGCCTTCTCACTGATGTATTTGGGAGCACCTATAGTTGGGGTGGCGATTATGACCGACTCCACCTCAGCCAGGTCAATGTGGCCGCGGGAGCTGACGTCTTCATCCGTATCGTAATACCTCAGCTGTGCAAACATGCAGCGGTAAGTTTCTCCGAACTTGCATTGTTTTTTAAAAAATCCCACACACACTGAATGACACGGATGATTCCATAACACACCTGATGTTTTGTTATGTCCAGAACGAACCATCGACGCTTCCAGGCTTTAAGTAAGGCGCCTCTCTTATACAGGACACCTTCAAATGACCTGCAAGAACAAGTCCGTGTAAATAAATAAATGTCCAAAAACGGTGTAATGAGAAGATTAAATCAGGATGAGAGCGAGAGGAACGTTTTAACGTTACCTGTTCTCGTCGTTCTTGGGTGTAAACTGATTATAGAGTGTCGCAGCTCGGCGACTCATGCCGTTGGCTGTCGTGGGGCTGCTGTCCTCGCCCAGGCCGTTGTCCGGGAGGTGCAGCATGGAGTGGCGCTGATACGCCTGCAGGTTAGAGGTAGGGATCAAACCCGAGACGGACACGGACTGTTTTCGTAGCTAAAAGCAGACACAGGATAGAGAATTAATAAGATGATAACAATGATGGAGTCTTTATTGATCACATATACATATGCACAGGGAAATTATTTTTGTTTTGCATAATCCAGCATGTCAGAGCACAGGGTCAGCCATGATACAGCGCCCCTGGAGCAGAGAGGGTTAGTGGCCTTGCTCAAGGGCCCAACAGTGGCAGTGCTGGGGTTGAACCCCCGACCTTCCGATCAGTAACCCAGAGCCTTAACCGCCAAGCCAGCACTGCCTCAATTACTCGCGTCTGTTCATACAAAGCTATCAGATCACCACTAAAACGATCACAGATGATCATACAAAACAATGTTAAAAATGAAATGGTGACTGCTTGACAGTTTTTGGCTGCTGGTAGATAAATCAATCAGTGATTCAGAACGACTTAAATCGAGCTTCGGATACTGAAAAGTGAGCCAAGTTAGCGAATATTACTGACGTTCGGATAGCAGGAATAGATGTGGACGTTTCCAAATTTGCATATTCATCAATAAGTCATAGATCCCAGACTTGCTAGTTAGTGATGTTAAGAGTGTATTTGTAGTTCATTAAAATAAAAATAACAACTTGGGAATTTATAATGCTTAATTTCTAGGCTTTCGGATTACGCTTCATTCCTAAAAGTTAACGATAAATATTTTGTCTTAAAGATTTCAGATTCTCTTCACGGAAAAGTGTTCGATTTTTATTATAAAAATATTTTTATTATTTTTATTACGATTTTTATAATTAATTAATTATCTTTTTTTTTTTTATAGCATTTTAAAGCTTAGTTTTGTGTTTGTTTTATTTTTTTTAAATATCCTCTCTATAGATATCGGCTAATGCTCAAGGTTTCGGTGTTGGGATCAGAAAAGAAACGGTGGCATTGTGCCGTCTCTAATTTTTATATAATGGATTTAATCTTGAATACTAATTACTCTTTCATGTGGCATTATTGATCTTTTTTGGCTAAAAAAATTCTGTTAAATTTCAGTGCTTACATATACACACACACACATATATATATATATAAATAGAAGATATTGAAGCTCTTACATTGCCTTCTTGTTTGAGGTCGTCCTGTACACTGACTCGCGCTTTCTCTAGAGTAACATGCCATCGGTCGGGCACCTGCCCAAGCTCTCCCTCCAATCTCTCAATGTCCTGCAAATACAAACACTCAGCTAAAATCCACTCCAGCAATGTGCCGTGCCTGTGCTTCATCCTAACAGTGCTGAGGAAGAATATGGTGAGCAGATTAAACCCGACTTACAGCCAGGAGTTTGGTGATGGCGTCGGGTTGGGCGCGGGCTACGCTGCTGTAGCAGGGCCAGACGATCCTCCTCTTGCTGGTGGCGATAGTGTCCGGCTCCTCGGCGCTGTCTGTGGGCACGGACAGCATCCTCCAGTCGTATGAGGGTCCGGTGGACAGGGTCTCGGCCGTGTAGAACTCCCATTTGGCCAGGTTGGGTATGGAGATGGACGGCTTTAAGACAGGCTTATCAACAGGCAGAAGATAGATGACAGCTAGTTTAGTTCGACAAGAGCAGGGAGATGGATTACCACTCAATTTTGCACAAATACTAAACATTCCAACTAACATCTTAGGGATTCATAGAAAACAGTTCATTAACGAATCATGACCGTTTTTTTGTGAGTATGGAAAAACAACACAGATTCAAAAAGAGATCCTACCAAGTGCTAAAGGCTTTCTCTTATCAGAGCAGGACAGAGTCTCTGCCAAATTCACATCATAACACAAAACTGATCCGAACCAGACACGGAGCGTGAAGATGCTCCTTTTTTTTTAAAACTCACGAGTCAACAGACATGTTTTCATTAGGTTATTGTTTGTTTTTTGGCCAACTAGCTCACAGTGAGATTCAGAAATAAACAGCAGGATACTGAAATTGGATCAGGACAGCAAACGGTCAAAATATGATGAGCTGTAGCTTTGGAGGCAGAAAATCAGGAGAACAGGAGCTGTTTGGGACTGACATTCCAAAAATAGACCATATAAATATATATAGTCTATATAAACAAAGAATCAATCCCGGATGAGCCCCCAAATCTGTTACGACCCAGTCTAGGTTGATCCGCACAGAGTAACCAGCTCGCGAATTCGCGTTGAGTGATTCTTGTTATGTGTAGGTGAAGGAGCCTAGACTGGGTCGTAACAGATTTGGGGGCTCATCCGGGATTGATTCTTTGTTTATTGGTGTTTGTGTAGTGAGTCAGGTGTAATTGGTCCCTTACGAAATGGCGTTTGACTTGATTATGTTTACGTTGTGTCCTACATTGGAGGACTTTGATAGATGCAGGAAGGACGATCTGCTCCTTATTGGCGACTTCTTTCAGGTGGCTCTTCCTCGCTCGGCTAAGAAACAGGTGGTAAAGGCAAAGTTGTATGAGGCACTGGTCGATCAACAAATCCTCCCTGAGCGGGAAGTACCTCCGGAGGTCCCCACGCAGCTTAGGCAGCTTACCCAGCCTATTCCGGTTACTGGCAGGGCGGAGGCCGTGTCTGAGCCGGAAGATGACTTGGTGGTAGCTCATGCAGTGGACCCCGGTTGGCAGCTAGCACTAAAAGAGCTGGAGTTGGAGATTAAGCGGCAAGAGTACGAGACGCAGCTACTGCGAGATCGGGAGCGGGAGTTGGACGCTGAAGGGAAAAGGCTTGAACTGGCAGCTCAGCAGCGGAAGCCGGTGCCGCTGCCACGAAAACTTCACTCCCCGAGAGCAACCTCCCTGTATCCCGTTGATGCAGAGCACTCCTCCCCGCAGCCGACTCTAGTGCCAGCCTCCTCGGTGAGTCCGTCTCCTTTTGATGTTAGCCGACACATTGCATTGGTACCTGTGTTTAAAGATGAAGTCGATGCGTACTTCGCTGTGTTTGAGAGAATAGCCACTACATTAAATTGGCCAAAAAGTTTGTGGACTTTGTTACTGCAGTGTAAGCTTTCTGGGAAAGCACAAGAAGCATGTTCTGCCCTTACCTTAGAACAGAGTGTAGATTACGAAACTGTTAAGGCTACGGTTCTCAGAGCGTATGAGCGTGTACCAGAAGCTTACCGGCAAAGGTTTAGAAACGCGGTTAAGTCGGAGCAACAAACATATGTGGAGTTTGCCCGTGAAAAAGCTGTATTGTGTGACAAGTGGTGTTCAGCTAGCGGCGTGACTACTTTTGATCAGTTTAGGGAACTGATATATTTGGAGGAGTTCAAGTC